>QAOA01001448.1:1601951-1644009 GCA_003255065.1 Cercis canadensis
AAAAAAAAAAAAAAAAAAAAAACACATTATGATTCTCTATTCAATTATTTTGAATATAGTTTTCAAATGTTCTTATCACGTTTGCTTGAGTGAATTAAAGTGCTATATTTTTCTTGATCTAGTGTTTGGGTTGGGCAATCAAGTAGGATGCTAAATAAATAACTTAGTTTTACATGAAAACAATTTCATTAAACTGCAGAATTAGAAAATAAAACATCAAAAAGAAAATATGAAGATATAATAATGATTGTGGCTTCTTCTTTTTTTTTTTTTTTTTTTTTTAAAATTGATATTAGTTTGATAATTAGAGTATACTTAAAACTAAGTTATCCATTATCTTTTCACTAAAAAATAATTTATCCATTATCTTCTTATGAATTTATATAATATATATCACCTCATTTTATTTGAAACCTTCACAAATTACAACATATATACACTCAGGAATGATTTGCCAATTTCTTAACATTTTTTTGGGATGGAAAATTTCATAAACATTATCATACATTTTTTGAACTATTATTCCATTCTCTTTATCATAAGCTAATTTTTTTTTTCTTTTTAATTTATCAAATTTTAAAACTATATAATAGAATAGTCTATCTTCATTAATCTTCTTCTAAGCTTTCTAAATTAAACTACTTAATTCTCAAATATTAAAATAACCTCTTGAAAATATCATAAGATACATCACTACTTAAAACTCAAATTGAGAAGGAAAAAAATTTGATAATATAGTAAATTTTTAAATAAACAAGTAGTCAACATTTTCTTAACACTATAAAAATATTTTTCTTTATTTACTTTATGGGTTGGTTTCTCTTCCACAGCCAACCAACCCATGACTTTATGTCTATCCGAACCCGGATCCATCCCCAATTACCGACTATAGTATTGAATTGAGCCGTTCTCTGCGCTCTCCTAGCCAATCATCAACGAGCCCATAGTTTGTGAGCATGGAGGTGGGACCCACGCATCCCAATCAACAGCTGTTTCACTTTCATCATCACCAAACATACCTTTCTCTTTTTTAGACAATATATATATATATATATATATTTCACAATGGCATAAATAGTATAATTTCAGTTTAATTAAATTTATTTATAAATTATTTTTATAAGATTTACATTGTGTGCTTCAACTAATGTAACATAAAAGGCATTTCACCACACTAGGGGGGATGAAAAAGCATGTATGCATTCTAGGTGCAGAGGAAAAATTTGAGTTGTATAAAATAAAAATTATGTGAATTTGATCAAAATTGAGATAAATATAAATAATGTCATTTAGATATTATTATGCCTATATAAATAACATTAGTCATGTAAGATAATGTGTACCAATTCTTCCTTGGTCCAAAATTAGGTGCAAGAGGTCAGGATGTTTGAGCAATTTATGACCTATTTCCTAAAAAAATTATTTTTTAGTCCCAGTGATTGGTTTCTTATCTAGTAAAAGTTTAATGAGGTTAATGTGGTTGATTTAATTAGTAAAAATCAAAGCACTTAGTTTATAAATATTATGTTCAAATTCTACTGCTAGTAGTTTTTATTTGGTTTTTTAATAAATAATTTATAAATACTACTATAAGTCTTCATTAAGACCGATAGTATAATTTAGCTTTAAAATAAAACAGTTTTTCTTCACCTTAAATTTTTGGATTACCAAAAAGAAAAAAAGTTCAAGAATTTGATTAAAGGTGTTTTTAGATGTGTATAAGATTTTAGTCATTAAAAAAAAACTTAATTTCAACTAATTAAAATTTAAGTGAATTTAATTATATTTAAATGCTTACATAAAAAAAAGTTTCAAATGTTAGTCTATATATAAATATAAAATAATGTAAAAATAATTAATATATTACTTAGACTGAGTGGTACTAAAATTGACTTCAATACTTATAAATTTTGTGTATAAATTAAAAATTATAGTAGCAAGTAAAAAATAGGAATTAAAAATAATTAATATGTTATTATTGTGTGCGCAAGTTTGGCACCAAGCCAAAGCTTATCTTAAAAAAAAAAAAAAAAACAGAACAGAGATCTTCTTCTCAGTCTTCTACCAAACGTAATTGTTTGTGTTCTCTTTAATTTACTTTATTAATTAATAATATATCGTATGCTTCTAAATTTATTCCACTTTCCTGCAATAAATAATCAAATAAAATATCAAATTTAAGGTTGAATATTTATTATTTAGAGAGGGACGTGCGTACGCGACCTGGTTGTTGTTGTTATATTCCAAAATTATTATCATCATCACTGTAAGTGTAAAAGACGTAATAGTGACAACAATTTCCAGAACGCAGAGATTTTTCCCTTTTTACTTTTTCTTTTCTGCTCATTCATTCATTCTCTTCTCTGTATATATCATTGTTGAAGCTTAGGGTTTAGAGAGAGATTTTAATGATGTCTCACTCCCTCTAGATCCTGGGGAGTCTACAGTAGCAGTACTCAAGTATTGTTTGTTTGCTCAGAAAAAAAAAGTTGCCATATTTTTTTTTCTCTCTCTCTCTCTCTCTTCCTTTCCTCCCTCTCAGGACTCCCAGATCTTCCCACCATACTCAGAAAAAAAAAGTTGCCATATTTTTTTTCCTCTCTCTCTCTCTCTCTCTTCCTTTCCTCCCTCTCAGGACTCCCAGATCTTCCCACCATTGGTTGCTCCTGCTTCTTATGATCAGTAAGAGATCTTAACTTTTGGGTCGAATTGATTTCCTTCTACTTTTTCTTCTTCTCCTTCTTTCTCTCTTTGTTTTTATTTTTTATTTTGTTTTTTGGGTTGTTTAGTTTCTTGAGCATTTAAACTCAAGTCGTTTGAAGTTCGTTTTGTGGCTGAAATAGTATGAGATTAGTAAGCTTTCGTGGGTATTCTTTGAAACGTGCCAATTTGACCGTCTGTATCATCTTTCAAGTTTTCTTTTTTCCCGGGTAATATCAGCTGGATCCATTCATCTAGTAGCTAAGTTAATATTTGTGTTTCGTGTTTTTTATGTTTGGGGTTGTGGAATTGTGGGTAATATACTAATATACAAATGCATCTGCTTTCTATGTTTGTCTCTAGGAGAAGTAAGTGCTATTAATGGAGCTTAAGCACGACACCCGTGAGCAGATCTGAAGCTACCTTTACGTTTCTACTATATACTAATAATTGCTTGGTGATAGTGATTTAAAGTAAATTGACGTGATTTAAAATTAGTCATGGAAGCTTAACTATATTGAAAGCTTACTACATGATGGCTAACAATGTAGTGATCGACTGGAAATTTTATATATCTCATTGAAATTTACAACTTTCTAATTTTGTTTATTGGAAGCAAGTATCTGCTAGAACTCATGATTTTGGTTCTAGATCTTGAGCGGATGTTGTAGTAATAGCCTTGGGAATTTGTCAATCTCCTTTAAGTGTGCAAGGTCTTCTCATTTATCTAGTTCTAAATAAGGACTTATTTGTTTCAGGTTCTAAATGGCAAAACCAAGTTCAACTGATGGTAGGACTAGAAGCTCTGTGCAGATCTTTATAGTAGTTGGTCTGTGCTGTTTCTTCTATATATTGGGCGCTTGGCAGAGGAGTGGTTTCGGAAAGGGAGATAGCATAGCTTTGGAGATCACTAAGAATCAAGCTGATTGTAATATCGGTTCAAGTTTAAGTTTTGATTCCCATCATGGAGGAGAAGTTGGAAAAATTGATGAATTTGATTCAAAACCTAAGGAATTTAAACCATGTGATGCTCGTTATACTGATTACACTCCCTGTCAAGATCAAAGGCGTGCCATGACCTTTCCAAGAGACAACATGAACTATCGAGAGAGACACTGTCCCCCTGAGGAAGAGAAGTTACACTGTTTGATCCCAGCTCCCAAGGGATATGTAACTCCATTTCCATGGCCGAAGAGTCGTGATTATGTACCATATGCAAATGCACCCTACAAGAGCTTGACAGTTGAAAAGGCTATTCAGAACTGGATTCAATATGAGGGAAACGTGTTTAGATTCCCTGGTGGAGGAACCCAATTTCCTCAAGGTGCAGATAAATATATTGATCAGATTGCTTCTGTTATACCTATAAGAAATGGGACAGTGAGGACAGCGCTGGACACTGGTTGTGGGGTATGTTTGTCACTCTACTTTCCTGGTGACTTTTATGCAACTTCCTTTGCTATCCTTGTAAACGTTCTTTTGATTAGCAACATAATAGGGTTTTGTTATTGCCGTCTATTCTTAATGTCAGATTGTTTTGCTCAGGTTGCCAGTTGGGGTGCATATCTTTGGAGTAGAAATGTTATTGCAATGTCATTTGCACCAAGGGACTCTCACGAAGCACAAGTACAATTTGCACTTGAAAGGGGTGTACCTGCTGTCATTGGTGTTCTGGGTACCATAAAGGTGCCATATCCATCTGGAGCCTTTGACATGGCTCATTGTTCTCGTTGCTTGATTCCGTGGGGAGCAAATGGTGAGAATTTTTTGTTAAAAGCTATTTTCTTATTTTTGAAGTACTTGCTGAAAATGAGAAAGCACTTTGATTAGTTCCCTGCTCTTTTCTATTTTGTATTTTTCCTTCTTCTGTTTGATATGGGACCTGGTCTCATTACTTGTAATAGCAAGCAATTTGGCATTACATCTTGGGTCGTTCATTTGCAGATGGAATTTATATGATGGAAGTTGACCGCGTACTAAGACCTGGTGGTTATTGGGTACTTTCGGGTCCTCCAATCAATTGGAAGGTTAATTACAAAGCCTGGCAGCGAACTAAGGAGGACCTTGAGGGAGAACAGAATAAGATTGAAGAGATTGCTAAGCTCCTTTGCTGGAAGAAGGTGTCGGAGAAAGCTGAAATTGCAATTTGGCAAAAGACTATAGACTCTGATTCATGTCGTCGCAGACAAGATGATTCTCGTGTAAAATTCTGCCAAACAACGGATGTTGATGATGTCTGGTATGACCATGTTTTTATTGTTATTTATATTTTAATATCACATTATCAGTATTCCTTTTGTTCCTTTTTCTTCTGTGGGGTGGGGGAGGAAAAAGTATGACAGAGATGATTGATCAGTTATCAAGGACCAAGTCTCTTCCTCCAAACAAAGGTTGTCTATTTCCGCCACTATGCATTTGGAATGAGAATGATCGAATTAATTTTTTTTTAACCTTGCTTTCATTCTTTGATACCTGAAGTTGATCCACATATTCTAAGGTGTATGAGGCAAAGAAATATTAGAAGGCAACTTATGCAATTACATATGTGATGTTTGTAAATATCAATTTGTCATGAAAATGCTTGAAAGTAATCTAGGCTGCTTCCCTCTCATGTCATCTTTCCAAGTTATCATTGTCTTGAGTATCACATGAAGTATTTTGAGAGTGGACTCAAAGTATGATTTGATAATATAATCCCTGAAAATCTGAGCATTGTTTAACTTTCTTCAGAAATAAGTTGTCTGCTGACTTGGTATGAATTTATTTTGTGGCTATAGGTATAAGAAAATGGAGGCCTGCATTACTCCCAATCCTAAAGTTACCAGTGGTGATCTGAAACCATTTCCGGAGCGCCTATATGCCATCCCTCCCAGAATTGCTAGTGGCTCTGTTCCTGGAGTTTCTGTTGAGAAATACCAGGAAGACAACAAAAAGTGGAAAAAGCATGTAAATGCTTATAAGAAAATTAATAGTCTCCTGGATTCTGGAAGGTATCGCAACATTATGGATATGAATGCTGGTTTGGGTAGTTTTGCTGCAGCTATTCAATCTCCAAAGTTATGGGTCATGAATGTTGTGCCTACTATAGCGGACAAAACTACACTGGGCGTCATATATGAGCGAGGACTGATTGGTATCTATCATGATTGGTATGGTTTTCTAACTTGCTCCTATTTTAGACATGGAAGCTCTGGATTCTTAGCATTTATACGTACTGAAATCATAAAATTTTATAAATACTATGATTTCTACAACTCTCCATTCTTCCAAAAGTATGATATGTAGTACTCTGCTGATGCCTGATGCTATGTAATAATGAGCTATCTTGTATTGAATTGTGACTAATTATAGCCTGTCCACTATTAGTAATCAGCTTATGTCTTCCTCACATGTTTTTCTTTATTTATTTATACTTGTGCCTTCCTGATCTAGGTGCGAAGCCTTCTCCACATATCCAAGGACATATGACCTCATTCACGCCCATGGTCTTTTCAGTCTGTACAAGGACAAGTAAGTGTTATTTTAGCTCAGACGCTTAATCAATTCCTCTTCTGTTTTTTTTTTAAAAAAAATTTCTCTTAGAAAAAACTAATTTGTATTTTATTTTTTAATCCATATTTTTTGGCCCTGCTTAACCTCCAATTCTAGTTTAGCTGCATGGAACTGCAGTTACTTTGTTGACTTTAATATGGGCCCATATAGTCCTATTTGGTTAAACAGTTTGAACTGTGCTTGATATGGGGTATTTAGAAGTAAGTTATATATTATCATGAATCTGTTGTTTCATCGGCCTGTATGATTTGAGTGCTATAACAGCTCTTGTGCCTGCTTTTGTTCAATTAAGCTTGTTCAGCTGTCAATCTTGTGCCTATTTAACAGGCCATTGGATGTCTGAACAAGTCTCTTGAAGAGCGTAAGCTGAGCAGGTGCTTGACTTTTGGAGCTAATAACATGCTTCTGTAGAATTAGCTTATATAAGCCATTTGTAGAACCACCTTAATGTTGTTATCCCAGTTTCTTTTTACTGAAGTTGTGTTCATTCTTGTGCCTCAAACATGTGTGATGATAAAATGCAGATGTAACGCAGAAGATATTCTCCTGGAGATGGACCGGATTTTGCGACCAGAAGGTGCTGTTATATTCCGTGATGAAGTTGATACCCTAATTAAAGTAAAGAAGATAGTTGGAGGAATGCGATGGGATACTAAAATGGTCGACCATGAGGATGGTCCTCTGGTTCCTGAAAAGATACTAATTGCTGTAAAGCAATATTGGGTTACTGGTGGAAATTCTACATCAACACAATGATATCACTGAAGTTGAAAACAGTCTTCGCCTTAAGCTGCCAATATCTTTCTGTATACTATCATGACAGAGTTCATATAGTTTTGTCGTGAGCATTTTGGATTAACTGATCATCACAAATGTGACACGGAGTTCAGTGACAAGATTTATGCTCATTCTTCACTTGGCCAAAAGGTTTCTTTTGTATTTCATTAAATTAATGGAAAAACCTACAAAGCTATGCTCTTAAGATTTTCGGTATTAGGCATTTTTTGGCATAACTTAATTTATCTTGTTGTACAATGTTACATTCAAAAGTCAAGCAAACACTAGCCTTTCTTAGTGGATTTTCCTTCATTCTGAATTTCAAGAGCCTCTTTACTGGTCCACTGCGCTGGTGATAACATGTCTACGCTACGTTCAACCAACACACTTGTGAGAATGTATTGTGCTTCCTACTAAACTAGAAAATGTCAACTTATACTTATTCAACTGTACCTAAATTTTCGCATGTAAAAATAAATGGCATTCCAGACATGGTATACAAAAACAGAGGTTAATGATCAATATGGAAGTTCCAAAACAGATGTATCGACATCCTAGTGTAGTGGTGTTTCACCCTTATGTAAGCTGTAGTAATCTCTCGTACCAACAAAATGATAAGTTACAACGTGGAAGTGTTTGTTACACCTACATTTTTACTCAAGTATGCTAGAAACTTTGATATCAAATACTCGGAAGCTACGACAGAAATACCTTAAGTACAACTGGGATAGTTAATGAGGAGATCTTACATTCCCTGGCTTAGTGGATCAGAGCAATTCCATCTCCGTTAAGACTACGTTGTCCTGAAACATTCCAGTGCCTTGAGAGTAAGGCCATGAAGCAGGCTTGACCACACGCTGGAGCCTCCCTGGATTGTATAGAATCTTTATCTCAGTGGTGCTGGCTTGTCATTCCTAGAAAAGGTACACAGTACACCACTGTCAATCTTAGACAAGGTACACTAATACAAGGGCCCAGCTTGGTAACAATCTCGTGCTACTGAGTTCAGCATTTAGGCCAGGGCCACTTTCTTTGTCTATATCAACGCTCGGGGTCCGGTTGCTGCTCTCTTCTATCATTGATTTTTGCTTCAAAATGTGGCGTATAAGAATAAGAGACGCTAGGAATTCTTGTCATATTTCATGTCTAGTTTGGACTTAAATGGTTGATATGAAAGGCAAATTAATGCTACTGGTAATGAAAGGGCTTGCTTTGTTACACTGTCAAATTTGTGTGGACAGCATGTATCTGAATCACAATACACAAAGGGCTGGTATGTTCTTCAAGGTAGAGATTGCCGTGGCAAGGAGTGGATATGGTAGATTTGGTATCCCAAGCATGCAGATAAAGCATTCGTGTAAGACTTGCAACCAAGAAACCTGTATTATTATCAGAGTACCATGCCAAACAAAAGTTACAGTACAACTGCATTAATCCCATTCAAGTACCAAATAGTTCCTTTGTGTCCCTTCTCTTCCACAATCATTAATGCATTTCTTCCCCAAAGATGGTAAAGGTCAAGAAATTTATTGGAGAATGATAATCTCACTAGCACATTTATTATCTATTCCATTTAAGGTGTATTAATCTACATGGGATTATTCACTGGGTTATTTCCAATTCTGAAAAGGAAAAGTCTTTACATTGATATGATGGGACTACAGATAATCTAATCAGGTGGATATTGAACATGTTCTCCTCTCTTGTAGTTGTCACCCATTCTCCTGAAAGGTGACAAATCATATAAGTTTCCTATATAAGAAAGTGAATTGTTAATTTAAGCAGCTAAACTTTCTGATCCATATAATTGAAGGAATCATTAATACAGTTTTTAGGCAAGATAATGATAATAAAAATCGTTGTCAGCCAGAATACAAGAAATTTCCGCGTGAAAACTATTGAAGTGCCAATTAGACCACAAGCACATGGTCCTACCTACTTGACATTTTGCATATTTCTTAGCCCTACTTATAGAGGTACTCTTGAAATTCCCTTTTGCATCCATTCCTTACCTTCTATCTAGCTTTAGCCATTGATTTCTTGCATTAAAGCTTCATAAATTTTCCTTTCTAGTTTTCTCCTTAATCACCTGGGGGAGTTGTTCCATATTCTCCAGGACTTTCTGTACTATAAATTTCTGTCATATTACTATTTTTGCTTCTTAGTATTGTAGGGTCTTTCCTTGATCATTCCATTCTTTGATTTTGTTCCCCTTGCCTATTCTTCTTTAAGCCTCTCTACAAGAAGGTTCTTCTGTTGGGCCATTTTCTTTCTGTCTGAGCACTTGAATTTTCCTCTGAAGAGTTCTGCAAGACTGCAACCATGGTTACCATAACATCCACTAACAACAGCAGCAGTTTCAACCAGTTACAAACTTTCAACTCTGATAACAAAAACAATCATCCCCGTGATGCTTCCTTCTCTTCATACTTGAACAGCAATGAAGAGACCTTTGGGCGAAAACTTTCGGAGCCAAGCCGAAATCTGAATCCTTTTATCAGCAAAGGAAAAGATCACCTTTACTCTGGAGAAAAGAAGGAAGAAGATGGAGAAATTGGAGTATTTGAAGCTGCAAAGTACTTCAATGGAGTGATGGAGCCAGGGAGTCCAAGAGTTGCCAACATGACTCCAAGAAAGTATCTACAACAGAAAGATGAACAAATAGATGTGCAAACCAGAAAGTACAGAATTAAGTCTGCAACTCCAAGTGTTCGTTCTGAATCAAGTTGGAACAGCCAAAGTGCACTATTGCAAAGTGCTCTGAGGAATTCTTCAAGGGCTAAGAAAAACAAGGCACAAGGGAAGAGTTTTCTTGCTGGTCTCGGTTGCAAATGCTATTGTTCTGATAAAAGTTCTGTTGATATTAGTGACCATGCTGTTGAAAACAATTTCAACAAAAATGCTACTTGTGGTGTAGTTCATGATAAAACAACCACAAAAAAGGCCTTCAACACTACTCTAGACCCTAATCATTTAGCTCAAATTAACAAGGTTCATGCAGAATCTTGGACCAACAAAGATGCTTACTTCAAAAAACCAGGTAACTTGGGAGCGGGGTTGAGTATAGAAAATGGTTTAGCATTCCAAACTGTGAATTCTGGATTAGGAACTCAGCTGGTGAAAATGCAACTTCAACAAGAGGAAGAAGAGAAACCAAGGAAATCACTGGAGGTGTTTGGCTCCCCCATAATGGAAAAGAGGAGCAAGTCCTTAAGCTTTGATAAAAGACTCACAATTCCCTCTTGGGATACTGCTCCTAAAATGGAAGAAATTGGCTTCTCTGAAATCCCTGGTGGAAACTACAATGATGCTGCAAGTGATGCAAGTTCAGACTTATTTGAAATTGAGAGCCTCACTGGTAAGTCCAACCCTTTCCTTGCTAGACAAAATTCAGATGTCGCTTCTGGCTGTGTCACCCCCACAACTGGTTATGCACCAAGTGAAGCTAGCATAGAGTGGAGTGTGGTCACTGCTAGTGCAGCAGAATACTCAGTCATGTCAGATTTTGAAGAGCAAAGGTCAGTAACAACCATAAGAAGTCCACCAAGAACAGCATTTACATCATCAAATGGGAAAATCAAAGCCAACAGAGAGATGCAGAGGAGCCGTCCTAGCATTTTGTCGGGTTGTAAGAGTCATAAAGCTGTGAGAGTAGCTGGGGATGCTTTCATAACATATGAGAAACCAAGTTCTGACCCACAAATTCGCCGCAGGTCAGACACCTTCCCTCAGGTTACAAGGTTTCAGGCAGAGACAAAGTTGGAAAATTTAGGTCCAAGAAATGGGCAACATGCTTATGCAACTCAGCCAATGCAGCGCTCACACTCACCGCATGCCTCACAGTTTCTTTACATTTAGCACTAGTTTAGCTTCCTGGTTTCAGAATTTGTTTAATTATGACTAGTGAGGTAGCGTTGTAGTTCATTAGGTGAGTTGATGTCCAAAATAAAGCAATCACAAGTACTTAAGTTATAGTCCAGAGTCTGAAAGGCAAAGAGAGCATCCGATAAGCATCAAATTAACCCCCACCTCAGAAAGACAGATGTCTCTTGTGTCTTCCTCTTACCAAACTTGTAGTGTTCTTTTGTTTGCTTTGATATATACATATATCCATTCAGTATTGCAGTTTCTGGTTAAAAACTTGTTGAAAATGGATGCTTGTTTGCATGCATATGGTCTCATATTAAAAGGAAAAGATGAGATGTGAAAGGTATCCTCGTATTGTCAAGGTGTGAGAGGCACTCTTGCAATGCTTCCTCTTCGAGAGCCTGCTTGTTGTATAGCTTTTTGTTTGTATGCATTCTGTGGTACCTCATACTGAGGAGTGAGTAACATAGCCATTTTGGAAAGTGCAACTAGGCTAGATTTTCAACAGTTCTCCCAAACAATTTTAATGATATTTTTCAAGGAGGACCACTAATAAAATATATAGGGAGAAGCTCTACCTCATTTATTTCTTCATCTGTGTCGGCTGTGTCCAACCAACAAAGGGGGTAAAAGGCTATTCAAATGTTAACCATACTTCACATGAAATTGAATTTACAAGGCAAGATCACAAGCAATTTGCATTTCATTCTTAGCTCAACCATTGAAATCTGCTTGAATGAAAGACAACTACATATCGGTAATTTCTACTTTTCTTTTACATTGGGTGCAAAACTTATGCCAGGAATTCATTTTAATTATCTGATGGTGAGAGCTTACATCCCTAAGACAGATTAAAAGTGTTACATTACATGTTTAATGTATTTTCACTGCTTAAATGAAAAATATTACTGAGGGCTTATTGATCACAAGCTGTCCACAGAGAACTGTCCAGCCTTGAGCATAGAATGCCGTTACAATGATATACAACTAGCAATAGCGACAACTGAACGAGCACCAAGGAATGAAGCCTGCTGCATTTAATTCTAGAACTACCTCATAAATAAGGTGGTCCTTCAAGCTTAACATTTTTCTTGTGTCATGATCAATAGTCTAGAGATCTATAATAGATATATCAGATATAGTGAGGCTAAAACTCGTTCAACAAATCAGAATCCCCTTGCAATGTGATTCTCATTAACTCAAAAACATTGTCTGAATTAATGCTTTACTCCTTTCAATGATAGCTACATATTAAAGCCTGCTACAACAGAAAGCTCCTCCTCCTTCAAAATGCAACACATATTAAAACTTTCAGTCAATGCTCTTATTAGAGAAACTGATGGCTAAACTAATCAACAAATTGATGATGATTTTCAAGACATTCCTACTCATCAATCAATTTACATCCACAAGCCAAAAACCTGCCATGAAAATTGTACATGGAATCCTCTTTAGATAATGGCTACGGATGCAATGTGTATAATGGGGTCAAGAAGCTATTTACTAACGAGATAGCAAAAGTAGATAAGATATTAATGCCACAAAAATAATGTTCACGTATCTGACACAGAATAGAATGTCATCCTGCAAAATTTATAGCTGCAGCGACCTTGTATGTGGTGCAAATTATTAGATTAATGGCCCAGTCTACCAGAATATTTAGCATCTGTCATTGTAATTATTTCTGTTTAATATTTCCATGCATTGTCATTAAGATAAGCTTTGTGAATTGTGACCATGTCATGGACCACTAATGAAGTGATGGTATTTAAGCTATTTGATTAGGCTCCAGAATTCAGCCTTTACGTGGAGCTAATGAGAGACACTGAACTATTAAATGTTGAAAAAAATGTCTGGCAGAAATGTATCTCAGAGGTCATATTCCATTGTATACAACATCTTGATCATGAGCTAAAAACTAAGGTATAATTGTTCCTAGTTAGAAGATGAATGCGACCTAATGGTCTTGATTTAGAATTCTAACCATCATACTTTGTATACATAAATGGGTTTTAGAATATGTTGATTTAGATGGATGATATTGGCAATAATTTTAGCCTAAACCAATAATAGCAGAGGAAGGAAAACTCTGGTTGTTGTTTATAAACAAATTACAAGGAGATTTGAGATATCCATGGCTCTGTCATTCTAGTTAGCAAAATAAATCAACTAAAGGAAAATCTGACTACGCTAGTTAGGAATCTAATCCATACAGTTGCAAATAAACCTACTGCTAAAGATATTTCAAAATTAGTTCTGCTTTGAAGAATAATTTCTGCTTCTTCTACTGTTGTACGAAGATATTAAACTTCTCCCTGGGAAACCAATTTTCTTTTTCTTAAGATGAGAAAAGAAATGGTGCTGAATTTCGTTCTCATATTGCGTGCTTCTTTTGAGTCAATAAAGAAGAACGAAGAAAAATAGCTCGGCCAAAGGGTCAGAAAGTAAACTCTTCACACAATTCTGATATGAAAAATGCTTGGTAGTTAAAATTTTGTTACTAGAATTGCTGCTAAAATGATGTGGACAAAATTATAACATTGAATAAATATAGCAACCACATTTAGTTTCGACAAAATTATAACATATTTTAATCTTTCGTACAAGACATTATACATGTTATCCAATAATAATTAACAGAGCGTGTGAGATTACAAATTGATACACTCCCAATTTATCCTCTTATAAATAGTACGGGGTCCATGCAGAATACATATAAGATATGGTCCCATTTACAGATACAACCATCAGCTTCATAAGCATAGTAACCTTCTGAAAGATCTGTGAAGTACAAGGTGGCATAGCGAAAAAACAAATGATACTAGTACATAGACAAAGAATTCTCATCCAGCAAAAACTTTAATCATCCTTACAAGGTCTTAATTCTAAACCCCCATCTGGCCTCTTCTCCAATGAGTAAGGCATGTAAGTTCCCAAGATCCCATATAGTAAAGAATACCTGTGAGAAGTTGTACTTGGTACCATAGAGCTGATGGTGCACATCGTGATAAGCAGAATTGTTTCTGAAAAATCTTTGTAAAAGGTTCCCAGGGAGCCATAATCCACAATGGTCATCCACGGTTTTAATTGTGGCGAAGCAGAAGAAGGTGGAGGCTCGAGGACTCATACCAGAGGCAAGTAACGATAGAATCCAAAGGGTGAGCGTATAGAGCTCCAAATGAATAGGGTACAACCAATCTGTGATGTTGAGAATGGACGTGCTTGTATAAAGACTTATTCAGATGCATTAATCTGTGCATAAAGTACTGCCAAAAGTCCAAAACCAACATAGCAATTATTAACTGTCTTGCGAAAACCAGAAGGGAAACCTTCTTATTAGAGCTGTTTCCGCTATCACTTCCTGTCACCTATACAATAACGAGACCCAAGTATCCCATCATAATTTTATGATCATGCAACTTATAAGTGTATGCTCTTAGTTCACTAACTTAAGTCAATGATGGTAACAACTCACGACAACCTTGGGTGCAAGTCAACCAATGACAAGCCCTTGTACAATGCAAAATACAAGCCATGATCTTATTCACTGCATGTTAAGCTCTGTAAACACAAGGGTGATGCAGAAAGGAGACATTAATGGGCTGTAATGATTTCAATCGAGGACTAACATGACACATTAATAATTTCAATGAGGGTGCTACAGAGTTGTAAAGAGTCTAGATATAATCCATTCAAACAACCTTAAACAAGCTTCCTCTGCAGTCATATGAACCCCTCAAGGTACTAGCGGGTTTATATAGAACCATCATGATGTAACATGTTCAAAACCACTAAAGAGACAATAACCAGTTTTCATAGTTGCACCGTATGAAGTAGCATATGATTAACATATATATTAATTTAAATTACTATACAACAAAACAAATAAATGCAACCAAAACTTCTCAGAAATTACAGCAATGAAACAAAACTTAAATATACATCAAACTAACAGGCTTAGCTTACATAATCACTATCTGGCCTTTGCAACAGAGCACTAACCGTGGCATAAAAGTACTATGAATTAAAATGTCATAAATTCTTAACCGACAGCATTTAAACCTTTTCAAAAGCAGTTTTGGCGATATAAATAGAAATTATTATTTCTTCATGCCATGAAACCAACATAAAAGGAATAATCATTAATATAAAGCGATAAACCAATAGTGGGGCGACGATTCCTATTAACAAAAAGAGACAACAGCTAAATGATTGTGAAGTATAAAAGATAAAGATAAAGATAAAGAAAGGAGAAGGGACCATAACTCTAAAAGTGTAAAAGTCTCTAATTCTAAATGACTCCATCTATTTTTAGTGGGGACATAAAAAAATTGCTACTAAATTTTTTTTTACCTTGCCCCCACACCCATATACGTAGATCTGTTCCGAGAGTCCGTCAAAATCAAAAGAGAGAAGAAGACGGGAGTAGTTTATAGAAGGTGTGTGCTATCTGCTATGCTATATCCTCAAATTTGGAGAGTAGCACTGCTTATCACATAGTTAAATTAGTTCGGGTGAAACTTATTTAATAATTTTGGTTTTATTATAAAAATCTCAAATGATTCAATATGTATTAAAATAAATAAATAAATGTGTTAAAAAATAATATTTGCACATTTTTATATATTATATTGTTTATATATTTTATAAAAAAAAATTATGTATTATGCACATACAACAAGTTATTTTGTCATTTTCTTTTAGAAAAAACAGTGTCAGGATGGCCGAGTGGTCTAAGGCGCCAGACTCAAGTTCTGGTCTTCGTGAGAGGGCGTGGGTTCAAATCCCACTTCTGACAAATTTATTAAGACCTTTCCATTTTTTATTTTTTTTTAATTAGTCACTACTATTATAGTTCTCAACCATTTTTACATTTATGTTTTTTATGGAGATTTCTCTTTTGTCTCTAATGTATATAGTAACTAGTATATTATTTAATTTTTATATGTTACATAGATATAATCAAAATTTGTTATTAAATCAGATATAATCATTCTTTATAATCAAAATCACATCTTCTCTTGTTTCTTTTTAAGTATCGAAAAATTATTCTTGAGAATTTTACACATTTTTTATAAACTGAATAAATAAGCTCACATCATATATTGTTATTGTGCTAGAATAACAGCTCACCAAATTCCATATTCATAGTATATATCAAATCAATGTACAAAAGCAAATGGTCATGATTGGTAAGAGCATTGGCCTGAAGGGTTCACTGGACCTGCCATGGCTTGCTGGTGCCATGCCATGAATCAAACTTAGAAGTGAAAGTAGAGTCACAATTTCATGTGTTTGGCCGAATATATAATAAAAATGTATATATACATAAATATTATCCGTCAAATATGTAATATATACCAGATATATGTTGCACCTAAATACCAATGAAAAGTAATGCAAGTCTGTACAGAACTCTATGCTTTGGTAATTCCAAACAATGCCCACTAAAACATCAAATTGATAAGTGCAGCAAGTAAAACAAAACCCACAGCACTTGTCTTCAGTTACAATATCGGGTAATTCCCTCTATTCGTCCCTTTTCATACTCTGATGAACTTCCTCCATAATCAGCTTGCAGCAAAACCAATCCAACAAAATGAGGTGAGGGCATAATAATGGTGCAAATACATAGCAGGGCATGACATATTAAAGAGATTTAACAGAGCAATAGAGGGGGGGAAAGGCAGAGAATGGTGGTATTGAATTTGACTGTGACTTGCTATCCTCCCATTTTAAACAGAAATCAAGATGATCTTTGCAGCACAAAAGAAAGAATTTAACCACACTTTCTTGTGTAAACATCAAAATTCAACACTCACGATCATGCCATATTGCCCACAAGTTCAATCAATAGTCTAACATCATAAATTGAAAGCTGAAATAGTTGAAAAAGTGATCCTTTGCTAAATGGTGAACGTTAAACCAAAAATGTGGCTGCTGAACATATATAAGTTGCCACTACTTTAGCTCCATGTCAATCATAGTTGAATACTCCAGTTTGTCTTTTGTACTTTGCGTCTTGTTATTCTAGAGCAAGTTAGGGAATTGACAATAACTAGTAACTAGTCTATGTTGGATTGAAGCTACAAAAGGCGAAGATTTGGTTATCTTAGGAAATGAAAGTTTAATGGAGGATTCAAATTGCATGTGAGAAATGTAGTCAGATTATCAAAGGAGAAAGATAAGAACTAATGAATGGGTTTAACTTTAGACAGTTTCTATTGCCATATCAATGAAAAAAGGACTCAACTCATGGTCACAACACAACGGAAAGAGCTACCTAATGTCTCATTCAACTGGGAATAAACAACATATTAACTTATACAGTGAGGGGAGTCATTAGTCATTACTACCTCTAGTCCATCAATCCCAAGAATATCATGGCACAAGTCCTTCATAGAAGTAGAAACCTACAGTGGCAATGCATACTTAGTTTAAAGGCAGTAACATCATACAGAAAACAAATATACGTAAGTAAACATATGCCACTTACACTAGAAAATTCAGATTCAGATGTACCAGAGTTCAATTAACTTAATCTTATCTACTTTGAGCTGCAGAACGAGCAGGAAAACATGTAATAATTGATTAAACCACTGAGGCACAGTTCACGTCCCATCTTACAATGTTAGATAGAGATAACATCAAACGTACCTTATGCTTTTTAGCACATAAATAAAAAAGCAACAGCAGTAAATACAGGGCGAGTAAAATCAGCACCTGCACGACGAGAAGCTGGCAATGATAACAGAAACCGATCCTTATAACTGAGAAGAAAGAATATACAATGAGTCATCTCATCAACATATGTCTACATCAAATACTCAGAAAGTTACGACAGAAATACCTTAAAGTATACCTGGGATAGTTAATGAGGAGATCTTACATTCCCTGGATTAGTGGATCAGAGCAATTCCATCTCGATTAACACTAGGTTGTCCTGAAACATTCCAATGCCTTGAGTCTAAGGCCATGAAGTAGGCTTGACCACACGCTGGAGCCACCTTGGATTGCTGGTATAGAATCTTTATCTCAGTGGTGCTGGCCTGTCATTCCTAGACAAGGTACATCATACACCACTGTCAATCTTTGACAAGGTACACTAATACAAGGGCCCAGCTTGGTAACAATTTCGTGCTACTGATTTCAGCATTTTAGGCGAGGGTCACTTTCTTTGTCTATATCAACGCCTCGATAACCAGGGTCCGGTTGCTGCTTTCTTCTATCATTGACATGATTTTTGCTTCAAAATGTGGCGTTTAAGAATAAGAGACGCTAGGAATTCTTGTCATATTTCATGTCTAGTTTATATGGTTGATATGAAAGGCAAATTAATGCCATATAAATGAAGGGGCTTGCTTTCTTACACTGTCAAATTTGTGTGAACAGCATGTATCTGAATTAAATACACAAAGGGCTGGAATGTTCTTCAAGGTAGAGATTTCTATGGCAAGGAGTGGTTATGGTGGATTTTATATCCCGAGCATGAAGATAAAGCAAGACTTGCAGCCTTAAATCTTGTCCAAGTTCCTAAAACAAACCAAGAAACCTGTATTATTATCAGAGTACCATCTTTAGCCAAAACAAAAGTTACAGTACAACTGCATTAACCCCATTCAAGTACCAAATAGTTCCTTTGCGTCCCTTCTTTTCCACAATCATTAATGCATTTCTTCCCCAAAGATGGTAAAGGTCAAGAAATTTATTGGAGAATGATTTTGTATAAAGCTATAGATATCTCACTAGCACATTCATTATCTATTCCATTTATGGTGTATTAATCCACATTGGATTATTCACTGGGTTATTTCCAATTCTGAAAATGAAGTCTTTACTTTGATATGATGGGACTACATCAGGTGGATATTGAACGTGTTTTCCTCTCTTGTGGTTGTCACCCTTTCTCCTGAAAGGGGACAAATCATATAGGTTTCCTATATAAGAAATTGAATTGTTAATTTAAGATATGGTCCCATTTACAGATACAACCACCAGCTTCATAACCATAGTTAAAGGCTCTGGCTATAACCTTCTGAACAAATAGAATCTCCGAAGTAAAGGAACAAAAAAAAGTAAGAGTACAAGGTGGGCAAAACAAATGTTAGTCTTGGTAACAAAAATTTACATGCGTAAGTTGAACACGGCCAGATAAGAAGACGAGGCATTGAAGCCAACAATACAAGGGCAAAAATAACACCGGAATAGGTAGCTTCTCAATTTTATTATAAGTCTATATGTAGATAACAGTATATGTATATACAGATCACTTAAGCAGTGGGCTCATCACGAGGAAAAATAATACTAGTACACAGACAAAGAATGCTCATCCAGCAAAAACTTTAATCATCCTTGTAATCTTTTGAAGGTCTTGCTTCTAAACCCCCACCTGCCCTCTTCTCCAATGAGTAAGGCATGTAACTTCCCAATATTCGATCCCACATAACAAAGAATGGCTGTGAGAAGTTGTACTTGCTGCCATAGAGCTGATGGTGCACATCGTGGTAAGCAGAATTGTTTTTGAAAAATATATGGAAAAGGTTCCCAGGGAGCCATAATCCACAATGGTCATCCACGGTTTTAATTGTGGCGAAGGAGAAGAAGAAGATGGAGGTTCGAGGACTCATACCAGAGGCAAGAAACGATAAAGCCCCACCAATTGTGTCAAGAAGAAGCCCCTCCAAAGGGTGATTGTACAGAGCTCCATATGAATAAGGTACAACCAACCTGTGATGTTGAGAATGGATATGCTTGTATAAAAACTTATTGTAATGCATGAATCTGTGCATAAAGTACTGCCAAGTGTCCATAACCAACATAGCTGTTACAAACTGTCTTGCCAAAACGAGAAGGGAAACCTTCTCATTGGAGGTATTTCCGCTATTACTTCCTGCCACCTATACAATAACAAGACCCAAGTACAATTCAATTAACCAGATCCCATCGTAATTTTATGATCATGCAACTTATAAAATAAAAAACCAAAAAAAAATTACATCAAG
Source organism: Cercis canadensis (assembly GCA_003255065.1). Taxonomy (NCBI): domain Eukaryota; kingdom Viridiplantae; phylum Streptophyta; class Magnoliopsida; order Fabales; family Fabaceae; genus Cercis; species Cercis canadensis. The sequence goes on from QAOA01001448.1 coordinate 1,621,850, forward strand.
TCATCCATCAAATCTATAATGAAATTCGACACACAATTCATTTAGAAAATCCTCCATCAATACTAAGTGCATACTCTTAGTTGACTAACTTAAGACAATGATGATTACAACTCACAACAACCTTGGGTGCAAGTCAACCTAAATCCCTTGACTGTTGCAGAACCCACTTTCATCTTCTTTTATTAAAGTGACAATGATATTAAAATCCATCTCTAGGAAGTTAAAACAATAATGCCTTATTCAGTGCATGTTAAGCTCAGTAAACACAAAGGTGATGCGGAAAGGAGACATTAATACCCTTAAACATTTATAATTTCAATAAGGGTGCTACAGAATTGTAAAGAGTCTAGATATAATCCATTCAAACACCCTTAAACAAGCTTCCTCTGCATTCATATGAACCCCTCAATTGGCCCAGAAGGGACTAGCGTGTTCATACAGAACCATTTCATAGTTGCACCATATGAAGTAGCATATCATAAACATATACATTAATTTAAAACTAATTCCACACCTCCAAGTGCTCAATTACTCAATTACTATACAAGAAAACAAATAAATGCAACCAAAGCTGATCAGAACTTGCAACAATGAAACAAAACTTAAATACAAATAACAGGTTTAGTTTACATAATCACTATCTGGCCTTTGCAACAGAGCGCTAACCGTGGCATAAAAGTACTATAAATTGAAATATCATAAATTCTTAACCAATGGCATTTAAACCTTTTCAAAAGCAGTTTTGGCGATATAAATAGACTCAATTATTATTTCTTCATGCCATGAAACCAACATAAAAGTAAAAGTCATCAATATAAAGCGATAAAAATCGAATTTTTCCACCCCCTAGAGGTTACCTGAAAGAGGATGGTTGCTACCACAGCCTGAATTAATTGTTGAAGGAGAACTCCTTTTACAACAGTACCCTTGGATACCAAATTCTTTTCGTCTTCATCTTGCTTCGAGTGTAATCGGTAATTCTCCAATGATCCCAGAAGAACATAAATCCCAGAGTAAATCCAATAAACCAAAATTGGGGCGATGATTCCTATTACATCATCAGAAATCTCAAAACCCATCTCCAAAAAAATTGTGTATAATCAGAAACCACCCACCAGAACCAAAATTCGCATAAGAACTGGGATTTCAGAAACAAGACGAAGGAGACCAAAATCGGAAACCCTAACCCTTTATAGGAAAGAAAAACAAATTGATCCTCCCTGCTGTTATTCCTTTAGCTCAAGTTAAGAGAATTATATAGTAGAGTTAGGGTTCCAGATAAATGAAGATTCCAAAAGTCGTTGGAATCAAAAGAGAGAACAGATGAGTAATTTAAAGAGACAGGAAACACGGAAAACGACATCCTAAGAAAAATATCAGGTGATTGAGAGTGTGATGGTGTAATTATTTATCATGGACTCGCTCTACGTGACATGGATCGGAGAACTTAAAATGGAGTTGGAAGAGAGTAACGGCTGTGATTGGCTGGAAAGAGTTCAAGAAAAAAGAATAGAGTATTAAGGATTGTAGCAGAAAGGCATATTGATTAATAAGGTCGTTGTTTTTGGCACATTGGATTTGATAACCAATACGAGTACGATACCGAGTTTGACCGAGTCTGGAGTGTTTTGAAGTTGTGTGGAAAGTGGAAAGCTTGGCGAATGTCAGCACATGGGCGCCGTGTTTGACCCAAAGTCTAGTTTACTGCCCAACACATACGCCATTGCCGCAACTAGAGCTGGATAACGGGCTCGCCCGGCCCGTTTTGGCTTGATCAGGCTATGAGTCAATTCGGGTTAAACCAAATTGACTTTGTTCTATTCGGGTCGATAAATTGTTAGCCCAGCTTTATACGGGTTCAACCCGTTATTTTTATAAAAAAAAATAATAATAATAACTATTTTTATTTGTAATTAAAATAAAATTGAATAAAAGTTTAATTTGTTTTAATAATTTTAATTAAATTACTAATGAATCTAATTAAACAAAACAAAATATGTATAAAGTAATAAATAAAATTAAACAAAGAATCAAATACGTATAAAAAAAATACATGTATGTGTAAATTTAAAATAAAGATATAAAAGTAACTAAAAAAATTATAATAGTACATATTTTAAAGTTTAAAGTTAAAAAATACATATTAATATAATTTGGTAATCTTTTCTTAAAAAAAAAAAAGGGTGACTTGGCCCGAACCCCGAACAAGCCACTGGCCAACTGGAGTCAGGCCAAATTGACTTGATTCTATTCGAGCTAAGATATTTAGAACCTAACCCTACTTTTTTTTTTTTTCGGGCCTAGTTCATTTTACCAGCTCTAACCACAACCATCGCAGAAGTAAGGAAAAATGTTATTACCAATGCTATTAAACTCCTCTCCATCATAGTTGAGTGGTATTCTTCAAAGTTGGTCTTAATTTAAACAAAATTGTAACTAAAAAATATTAAAAAGAATTGTTACTCGCACAATACAAAATATGTCTCCCCATTTTTACTATTGTCAAGTTTAATTCAACATGCTATTTAGAAAAAAAGTGTAAAAGTAATTAAAAGGGTAATAAATAAATTAAATTAAGACATGAAATAATTAAAAAAANAAAAAAAAAAAAAAAAGTAAAGATAGGTGTAATATTACTTACATAAGAGTAGTGTCATTTGCACACACATACAAATTCATACTCTCTTTTTCTATGATTACACAAATAAGCAAACATAACTTGTATTTTTTGTTTTGTAACTCAATAATTTTAGTCTAACTTCATCCTTTATATGAAACTAAACTTACTAAACTTAGGGTGAATCATTCCTACTCATGAGTTCACTCTCAAAGCACCCACAACTAAAACTTTGTGTAAAAAAATACTTTAAAAATCTCATTTCTTATCAAAGAGAAATCTCAAATACAAAATTTTCTCTTTGCAAATATGGCCTTTTAACTATATTCACTTTCATTTCAAGTATGATCATACTAAACATACCCTTTTTTCCTTATTTGTACAGCTAAAATTTTGGATACATCTACATTAAGTTTGCTGACACCGTTTTTCATTTATCTACATACTAACATGGACACAAACTTATATTACAAATATAGGATACTACACGATGAGAATAAACTTTTAAATAGATTCACTTTGTTTTATGCATAGAAAGTTTTAAGATTACCTTTTCATTTTTATTTCGAATTAGGCACCACTATTATACAAAAGCAAATGGTCATGATTCGTAAAAGCATTGGCCTGAAGGCTCACTGGACCTACCATGAGTAAATTGTGAGATCAAACATTAAAGTGAAGATAGAGTCATAATGTCATGTGTTCGGCTGAATATAATCAATATATAATAAAAATGTATATATACATAAATATTATCCTCAAACATGTAATATATACCAGATATCTGTTGTACCTAAATACCAATGAAAAAGTAATGCAAGTCTGTACAGAATTCGATGCTTTGATAATTCCAAACAATGACCACTAGAACATCAAATTGATAAGTCCAGAAAGTAAAACAAAAACTAGAGCAGTTGTCTTCAGTTACAATATCGGGTAATTCCCTCTATTTGTCCCTTTTCATACTGTGATGAACTTCCTCCGAAATCAACATGCAGGAAACCCAATCTAACAAAATGAGGTGAGGGCATCTCACATTGCCTCCAACTTCTGGATCTCAGGAGCTTCCTTCAGAAAGTTGAGGCAAGTCTGCTTGGCTCGCTTGCAAGGAACTAGTGAAAGCAACAAAAGTTAGTTATTTGTTTTTGGTTGCTAATATCACGATTAGAAGAAAATAGAAATACTGCCGCAATACCTTCTGCCTGGTTTTTGTTATTGGATGCAAGCACAGAAGATTTCCACTCCTCATAATCATGTTTTTCTGACTGTTTTCTTTTCTTATAACTTGAAAGCTGGAAATACAACAAATATTCGTTGAATTCAGCAGTAAAAAAAAAATTAACACGATAATGAATTCAATATTATACAATTGGAAAGTTACTTTCTACATCTTTTATATAAAAAAAAATCGTGCAAATACATAGCAGCATGACATATTAAAGAGATTTAACAGAGCAATAGAGGTGGGAAAAAGGCAGAGAATGGTGGTATTGTATTTGTATTAAACTGTGACTTGCTATCCTCCCTTGTTAAACAGAGATCAAGATGATCTTTGCAGCACAACAAAAGAATTTAACCAGACTTTCTTGTGTAAACATCAAAATTCAACACTCACAATCATGCCATATTGCCCACAAGTTCAATTAATAGTCAAACCTCATAAATTCAAAGCTTAATCAGTTGAAAGTGATCCTTTGCTAAATGGTGAACGCTAAACCAAAATCAGGCTGCTGAACATATACAAGTTGGCACTACTTTAGCTCCATGTCAATTATACTTGAATACTCCAGTTGATCTTCTGTACTTTTCGTCTTGTTATTCTAGTGCCAGACTGACAATAACTAGTAACTAGTCTATGTTGGATTGAAGCTACAAAAGGGGAAGATTTAGTTATCTTAGGAAATGAAAGTTTAATGGAAAATTCAAATTGCTTGTGAGAAATGTAGTCAGACTATCAAAGGAGAAACATAAGAACTAATGAATGGGTTTAACTTTAGACAGTTTCTATTACTATGTCATGATAAAAGGACTCAACACATGGTCACAACACAATGGAAAGAGCTGCCATTAATGTCTCATTCAACTGGGAATAAACAACATATTTACTTAATCAGTGAGGGAAGTCATTACTACCTCTGGTCCATCATCAGACAAATAACCACCATCCTCAGGTTTCCTTTTCTCTGGCAACACATCTAGCAGATCTGCACAAAGAATTTTTATTTTTTCATGAGGAGAAAAGGCGCAGAAAAGAAACTGAATGAACTGCTTCAAGCAATACATGCTGCTAAATTGGCGTAGCAAGATCAAAGACAAAGCTGGGGCATACTTCGGTTTCCCATTACTTCTCTGGGATCCTTCTTTTCCTTAGCAATCCCAAGAATATCATGGCACAAGTCCTTCATAGAAGTAGAAACCTACAGTAGCAATGCATAATTAGTTTAAAGGCATTAATATCATACAGAAAACAAATATACATAAGTAAAAATAGCCAAAAGATATGCCACTTACACTAGAAAATTCAGATTCAGATGTACCACAGAGTTCAATTAACTTAATCTTATCTACTTTGAGCTGCAGAACGAGCAGGAAAACATGTAATAACTGATTAAACCACTGAGGCATACTTCACATCCCATCTTATAAGGTTAGATATAGATCACATCAAACGTACCTTGTGCTTTTTAGCACATAAATAAAAAGCAACAGCAGTAAATACAGGACGAGTAAAATCAGCACTTGCACGCCGAGAAGCTGGCAATGACGACAGAAACCGATCCTTATAACTGAGAATAAAGAATATACAATGAGTCATCTCATCAACATATGTCTACACAAAAATGAAAGTGAAATGCCAGAAAGCCTCTAACTATAACCGCTAACGATGGCATTTACACCCTCTAAATCATTTTGTCAAACACCTAGCAGATACGCCATAATAATAATATTTTGAAGCACGAAGGAAACTAGAACTTACAGATTAAAACCTTTCCGAACCATTGAGATGATTCTAACACACCCAAACTGAATTGCTAACTCTCTGACATCCAGCTTCGTCCTACAACAGCCAATCCTTCTATTCAATAAAAGACCCATTCACAGAATGAACGCATTTTACAAATGAAATTGAAAAGAAATGAAACATAAAACAACAATCACAAAACCCACTTGACGCCGAGACCATTGTGCAACGAATTGTACGATCTAATATAAGCCTTTTCGGACATCCCACTCAGCCTTATGGCATTTGACCGGTCAAACAAAACCCCCAACCTGCAAACCATAACCCAAACATTATAAGCAGAAAAATAAAAAATAAAATCCAAAAAAGAAGAAGAATGAGTATCAAAGTAGATACTTGGTAGCGGCAATTTCCAAGCAGATTACAGCTTTGCAAACCTCACCCTGCAAATAAAATTGGCATTTGGGTTAGCATTTGGGATGCATAATCGAAAAGTGCCCAAAGAAATGGAAAACGGAACTTACTACTCCGATTATGGAGGAATCGAACTGAACGTCACAGAGTCGCCTGAGCTCCGCCGCTTTTCGGATCACGAGCTTGGACTCTGACAAACCAAGCTTCTTCGCAATCTCTGAGAGATCCATTTTCTGCGAGTGGGGTCTCGAAGGCTACGAGATGCTTTCTCGTTCAGGATTCCTCTGAGAGAATGGAGAGGGAGATTTGCATTTTGAACAAGTGAGGGACGCCGTGAAGTGTGAAATGAAGGAGGAGGTAAGCGATAGAATGGGCGGGAAGAAGAGCTTGTTTTCCATTTTTTATTTTTTCTTTTTTCGTTTTGAAGATTCTCGCGCTCACAGTTTACCGGGAAAATTTTCGCGCCCACTTGAAAAATGAAAATGTTTACTACGTGGGCGTGGGATTGGGATTGAGATTGAGATTGAGATTGGGTGAAACGATCGTCAATTACGATTTTCACGGTGAATCCTTCTTTATAAGATTTCTATTTTTCGATTAAGCATAACTACTCCAGATTTTTGGTAATTTAACTCCTTCTTCCTCCTCTTTTTTCATTAAATTTAAAAAAATTCATTTATTTTGTTATTTTCTAATGACTTTGATATTAATATTTAGGATGAGTGGAGCCACATTACGTTAAGGGTGGACAGCCACAGCCGTCACTTTTAAGTTTTTTTTTTTTTTTTTTTTTTTGCTATAATTTTTTATTTGAATACAAAACCTAAAAATTCTAAAAATAACATTAATATCACTCAATTACAAACCCTTTGATATTTCCAAGTTTTCTATGATTCTACTTGCACACTGGAGTCACGTCATACTTTTATTGCTTGCACCTACTCAACCTAATTTGTTTTCTTCTTGCACACTAAGGATCCATTTTTTTTTTTTTACTAATTCCTTTTTTAAGAAAAACTTTTTCAACCTAAAAGGTCTATTTGCGAGTTTCTTTGAAGGGGAAAGGAGAGGAGAGGAGAGGAAAAAGAGAAAAAGGAAATGAAGAAAAAAAGAAGAGTTTTTCTTTCCTTTGTTTAAATGATTAAAATGAGTAAAAATAAATACATAAATAAAAATTTATAATTTTATAAATTTATCCTTTATTTATAAAATAAATATATTTAATATAATATTTAATAATGTTATCTAAATAGTGTTTGAAAAATAATTTAAAGAAATAAATAAAGGTATAATAGTAAACTACTTTTATTTCCTCTCTAAATCCCTCAAATTAGAAAAACACAAAAATAAAGGTAAAAAAAGAATATGAGAGTTTGAGGTTATCCCTTGGTTTCCTTCCCTTTTTTAATCTTAAACTCTCAAACAAAGAGATTGACATATTTACTCATTTTATTTTCTCTCATTTCCTCCTAATTTTAACTCCCAAACAAACCAAAAGAGAAAAGGTTAAAAATAAAGTATGTTATTTGCATACTTTTTAACCTTCAACTATCTCAAATAGGTAGAGTTTGCACAATTGTAGCTTAATTTTTTTTTGGGGCAATTGTAGCTTAATTAAACCCACTTAGATGTTACCAAAGAAGTTGTGAGTCTTGTAATTGAGTGATACTAAAATCATTCTCAAAATTTATGATACCTATGTCAAACCCTAAATCATAACCAAAATACCAAAAAAAAAAAAATCACTTAAATATTTATCTATTTACTCATGTTTTTAAAATGTGGTAGTGTGAAACTAATTGATGGAAAAGTAGCATTATATAAAATAAATTTCATATTTTGGAATTAGTATTTGGCCCTTCCTTAGGAAAACCACTACCTTAAACTTGATATGAATATATGATATTACTTCTATTTGATGGATTATAAATAAATCTCTCTACAAAAAAGCAATTTCATAAATACACTGTTCAGCTCGTTTTTTTCTTTCTTCTCTTCTACACAAATAATAATAATAATAAATAAATAATCTAATGGAACTATTTTTCATGAATTTGTAAAAAAAAAATTAAAGTAACATCATATTAACATTTTATATATGATATAATGTAAGTTACTTTTTTTAAACAAAAAAAATTGCACTCTCTGACCCTAATGTCCTGCTCCGCCATTGATATGTAGGCCATAGTTGAGCGCTTACTTTGCGAAAATAAACAAAAATTAGCAGTGGATTAATCTGGTTTCTAAAGAATATGTCCATCATAGATTGCATAATGATACATTTGGAGATGCAAATACCAACAGTACATTGATAATAAAACTATAAGTAAAAATTCGAGTTAAAGTTATATCCTATCATGTGTGCTGATGTAAAAAATGTGCATAATTACAGATGTTTTAATAACACTACTCATAGACTATTAGTACCAAAAAAAGACTATTGACCATATATTTCAAGAGGCTGTTCAACACGGTCAAGATTACCAGCAGCTGATTATTCCTTTTTCTTTTTCTTTTTTGAACAATCATCCACGTTCGGAACTAGTAACCATATGATCAAGAAGAAAGATGAGGTTGAATAAATTACGAGTGCAAATCAAACTTGAGCAGAAACACAAAAGTGCATCTTCTTACTTTCTCTCATTGTATGACAATTTCCCCCAGAACCAGATGCCTAAGCCAAATAATCTAACATCAAAATGAACATTTGACACTGAATGACCACAACAACTACTGATTTGAACGAATAAATATGAAGCATCATTACTTTGTTGTCTCACTGGATGGTTCCTCCATGCCACCGCTGTTAATCAACTGATAAACAAAATGGAACAGTCAATAATATTGCAGAGAGTAGTATGCACAGATCTAAGTTTAGAATAGGAAGAAAGGAATGAGGTCCCAAAAGACACTACTGCGAAACACCAATGGATGAAGGGAGGAAGTTGAAGTTTACCAAGGATCCAAGTTGCTCATATGCTTCCATCACTTTTGGATCTTCCTCATCTTCATAACCAATTTGTACTATCCTCGGTCCATTTACAGACCAAAAGGCTCTTCGACCTGCCTCCTGCACCATAATAAAGCATCTAAATTATACTTGGCAACTAGAAGTAATAGATCTCACCATTGAGATATAAGTAGACTAGCCTAGATTGATAAGACAACCAGAGCCACGGTGCTCTTTGAATGAAACTATATTAGCAATTATCAAGTTATATAAAGGCTCATCAAAACCAGAAAGAAACTATATTAGCAATTATCTAAGAGTATCATGACAGTACACAATTCAAACACACCAAATTTACAGCTCACTATTTCACTTAAAAAGAAGAGTGGATGAATTGCTAAACTTGCTTTCCTTGTGCAAATGAACTAAAAGAATGAAATCGAGTTGGAACACTGAAAGTACTACCAATTGTACCAAAATCCTCATAGATATTAAATCATCACATAAACTCTGTACTTCTACTCTCTTGCTAAAGAAAAGTAAATACCTACCTCACCCACCCTCCCCAAGATAAAGGGAGATAGGTCTTAACATAAGTTAGTGTACAGAGTTGGTTCATTAACAGTATAAGTTCATGACAAATGGTCCATGTGTTCAGAGTAAAACGCCTACATAAAGTACAATTTTTTGCTGCTTACTTTCCAAGTTGCCAAGTGGTAATGAGTTTCACTCTGTTCAATGTTAATGATGTACTTGCCTAAATTTTGGTGTCCCTACCCCAAAAGAAAAGATAAAACAAAGACCATTCTGCAAAAAAGTAAGAGCAACTTTTAAACTTTACCTGCAAGACGATCAAATATATGGCTTCCAATGCTTGAATACGAATTTCTCGATCATCAACTGGCTCACGATCAATTGAGAGGGCAGTCCCAAGTTCAAGTGGCATTTTTGACGTGTCTTGCTCATTATAAATCTGTATATAGATAACTTGATCAATAGATGAGATCTATAACATATATAATGAAACACAGTTGACAAAGTGAAGTTCGTGATTTGAAAAAAGAAGATAACTGATAATCTTCTAGAAGTAAAATATTTAGAAAATTAATCTAATCGTGCAAAATTTTAGAATAACAAAAACTGCATAAATGAAGATTTACAACAAAACACTTGAAACTGATAGCAAGACAAGTTGGCTACTAATTTAGAAAGGACATTATCTAAACCCATGTTCAATCAGTTGAACAATGTTCTGCGTGTGGTACACAGAATCTTATTACTCAATAAGCAGAATACCAGAGAAGGTAGGGTATATAACCTTGTTGCCAGCTACTGGAAGAAGTAAAGCTGGCCAGAGAAACTCTGATATCAAAAGCAAATTCTGTAGCTGGTTCTCAGCTTCAAAACAACAGTTCCGAATAGTTCCAGAAACCTGCAAGTAATAAAACATTGCACCATTTCTTATCTGACATAAGCAGCAGATTACACAAGTTTGACTAGAACAGCTCACGTTGGCTCTAACATTGCAACAGAAGTAACCAGAAAGAGGAAACATGGCTGCTGTTATGCAGAAACTACAATTTTCATTGAAGAATCTATTAAATGGTGATTTGATAGGAAGCAAATGGGAACATAATCTGACTTTGCAACTTCCATCCTAATCACCACTTCTTCTTCCAACAGTAAGGGTAATAATTAATTAGAAGGAAAATAGCAAGTTATAAACACAGAGACTGTAATCTACAACATACTTTTCCAAACAATGCCTAGGACTGGGAAAGAGAAAACATTAGAAGTAAGTTTTTACATACCCCTTTCTTTCGCACGGAACTATTTGAGTCAAACTGTCTGATTATCTGTTTCAAAAGACCTCTTTTCGGGTCAAGAAGAAGCTTCCTTCCTGCCTGCTGCCTTGAGATGTTAACAAGTATTGAACCAACATGTTCAAAAGGATCATCTGACAAATGTTGGGAAAGAAAATACCACTGAGTGAACATGGTATACAATTACAAATAATCATGATACCAACTATAAGAGGCAGGGAATTTCCAAAACACTAAACCAAGTCTTTGATATTCTCGAGTAGCCAAAACTTATGTTTCTTTCACTCTTTTTCCTTTTCCCCGCCTTCAGTTTAGAGCCTGAATTTTGAGCATTTTTTAATTATTTTTCTATTGATAGAAAAATAATTATTATTAATAGGGAAATAAAAAAGCACAAGAGAGAGAACAAGATATCCTCCAAAAGGAAAAGGGAAAAAAAGGTAAAAAACAGGAAACCACAAGCCACCCAATGCTTAAGGCAAAACCTCAACTATTATACCACCATGTAAATCATTTGGATGGAAAATTGAAATACCATTAATTTGATAAAAAATTATTCCACATACGTTTTATATAGGGACAAATTCACAATGAGCTAAGCAAGACGCACCATGACTTTCACGGGTGGATCTACAAAATGATCTGACAAGCTTCATAACATACAATCCATGCACCTTTTCATCTTCAGTCTGCCATGCAGGGAAGAATAACTAATTAACTTTTCCATATAATGTGCAACAAGAAAATGAAGCATGCTAGTCTTCCCAACATGATAGAATATGTACAATAATGCTTAAAATGTGCAAAGTTGTATATGCTATCAGAATGCTTTTACTTCTTTGGCATTTTTTCTTAATGAACCTAATGACCATGGTAAAAACCTTGAAAAAAACACACCTGGAGCAAGGGAGCAATGCCATCATCCAATTGCGTAAGATTAACCAAAAGCATAACAAGCAAATGTGTAATGCTTGACTCTGGCTTATATAAAACATCCATGACAGTTTTAACCATTTCCATTCGAACCATCTCTGCTGCTAGATTAGAACTTTGCGAAAGATTTACAAGAGCTTCAGCTGCTGCTTCTGAAACCTCCTGAAACAGAAGTGAACTCTTTCAATCCATTATTGCACCCAGGAGCAAAGCATATCCCAGATGGTGACATTGCACAATGGCCATGGCCAAAATAATTTATATCTCCAAAATTGTTTATTTTTGTCAATGTGCCTCAGGCAGGCACCTAAAGAACATCCGAACAAATTAAGTTCTTTTTAAACACAGTTCTAACTCCTTTGCAAGCAAACCAACAGCTTCTTTTAAAGCAACAATTGGAGCCATTGATTATTGTCAGCTAAAAATAAAAAATATGACAACAATATAGTAAGATTAGTTCTATCTTCCCAAGTAAAAATAGATTTCACAAGCACCTTTGGACAAGTTAAGAGTCGAGACAATGATGGTAACAAGATTTTTGCATAATTGGCCAGGGACTGCAAGCCATCATCAGAGCCCGTTAATCCACGAACAATATCAACAGCTGCCTTTGTGATCTATATCAGAAACAACAAGCTTCATTAACTGAAACTTCAAAAGATAGAAGAGTCCCATCCCACTATTCCCACAAAACACCCTCTCCCAGTTCTTGCATCAAAAGATCCCAGCATATGAATCAATCAGAAATTCATAAGAAGCAGACATATGATAAAACTAAGTCAAATATGAATTCAAAAGCCACTGTACAGTAATAATAAACAAATCTATTGCTAAGTCTGGTTGTTCAACTCCAATCGAACATAGGTATACTATGAGTATAAGGTTCAAATTAGATAAGCTCAAAACATCAACCGGCATATTGTTTATGTGCCATGGGAGAATCCTGGACATTAATAAATAAAGATTGACACTGAAGTATAAGTATAACAATTCAAACAGAACACACCAGAAAGCTAGCTCAAGTAAAATCAGTACGCCCAGAAACTATGTATAGACTGTTATCATATGCATATTTCTGGAATTATCTAAATATGAAGAACGAATCTAAATTTTATTGATAACCATTTCAACTTCAAACTATTAAAATTTTTTAGTGGACCTTTTTCGATTTCTCAGTAGCCAAGCAGAACAAAAAGTGAAAGTAAGAAAGTTTACTTGTGGGGATGGAGACGATAGAAAGCCCACAAGTTCCTCGAGCTCCGTCGCCATTGTTCTTCCAGTTCCCTCGGCAGGGACGACACAGCAGACACGGGTGCTATTTCGGCTCTTGCAACACCATGTTTTGTATTACAGCTCAAAGGACACTGATACGACCTCGTTTTCTTTCTCGGCTAGTTTTATATATCTGTTCTTTGTCTAATTTATTCTATTCCATTTTCCTATTTTTTTTTTATTATTCATTTCTCTTTCTTTTGCTAATTGCTAGAGACGAGACCAGATAAATGACCATTTAGAAAAAAAAAAAAAAGGCCAGATAAATAACCAATGACAGGATGCAACTGCTTAATTTTGGGGTTTGGATTTGGTTTCAAATCAATTCAATAAGTACTCATATTCTTTTATAGTTATTTTATTTGAGAGATTCGTATGTTCAATATATTTCATCTATCCTAATAATTTTATTATTAAGTAAATGTCATTTTTTTTTTTTTTACATATTAAAGTTTAGGCCTTTTAGAGCGAAGTAATATTATTTNAGTTTAGGCCTTTTAGGGCGAAGTAATATTATTTTAGTTAAAATATGTCATTGGCCGTAATAAAGATTTACAATGATATTTACAAATTACTTAACAAAAATGATTATTAGCTATAAAAATCAAACCTAATACAAATGAAGTATTTTGATTCTTATCACTTGAACTAACTCTGATAACTAATTTTTTTTAGACGACAGTATATAGATTTAAACCCAAAATGTCAAACATTCGTGGTTTAGGCTATTTTTTTTCTTAGATGCTAGAGAGGGTAGGCTATCCTATCCAATAATTTCAAATATAATCTATGTTCATCTTTTTTTTTTTTTTTTGGTAAAATAGGAATTCATTGAAATAAAGCAGAGAGTCAAAATACACCAGAAAACACACGAAATTACAAACAAAAACCAGGGACATCACCCCTCACAGGATAGCTAACATTCCTAAGAAGATAAACTCCTCTTTTATCCGAGAATAATCTATGTTCATCTTTTCTTTATGAATCAAAGTGTATATGTTATTCTGTTTGTCATTATTTTCTCCCTTCATATACAATCGATGTTCAATGTTAATATTATGTTATGTTTGGTGTGTATTTAAAGAAAGTCTAGTTTTTTTTCTTTAGGGAAATGGGGGAGCACTTAGCATTTTTTAAAAAGGGTTGAAATCTTAACCTGTCTTAACTAAATGGCAACATCAATTAAAGTCTAATTGCACATTATAATGATGTGAAATAATATGAACTTTTCAATTAAAGCTTGTAAAATAATGTGTAATTAATAGAATTTAAGTGCTTATCTTCAACCAACAATAATTTGCTTAAGGTATTGAGATCGTCCTATGACTAAGTAATACTGAAGCTGGAGTTTCATGATTAAACCAAAGTCGTAAGAAAAATAAAAATAAATAANAAGTCGAAAGAAAAATAAAAATAAATAAAAATTATCAATTATTATTAATGAAATGACACAGTTGTTTTCTTTCTAAGAAAAAAGACAATTTAACGACAGCTTGCTATCACTGCATAAACTCAATGTGGATAGTTATTCAATTATTCACAAGTGATGTGGCAGTTAGAACTTAGAAGAGACGATAAACGCAATGTGGACAGCTTGCTGTTGTTAATGTTGAGGCATTCCCGAAGAAAAGTGAAAACGCGACACCTGAAGAAAAAAGCATCATCGTACTCGTATGCAGATCGCGCCTTCAAGCAAAGCTATCACTGGTCGACGACGGCAATCACCGCAGGTTACCCAAAAAAACGCTCTTTTAGACTGCGTTTTCTGTCGGTGTCAAAAATTAGCTTTCTTAAAGGAAGTGAAGGAAAAAACAATAAAAAAAACCGAAACTTCCAGCTCAACTTTGCCATTATCAGCAGTCAAGTGCGGATCTAATAAAGGACCACATACCCTTTTGGCCCAAACGCCACCATTGGAAACTCCAGGCTCCAGCACTGCATTTCCGATGATAGGTCCTCCATCCTCTCAATCATTTCCCCGCGTATCCTCAGCTCCCCGACAAGGTATCCCACAAACCCAATTCAATTCATCCTCGCTATTTGCTATTTCTTAACGAAGTTGGATTCTTTTAGAATCATTACATTAGCATTTGATTTTTGTTCCGCATATCAGATCTCAAATTGTAATATTTTCATGTCCTGCAATTCCTTTTGAATCCCCCCGCCTTTTTTTGGTGGTGGTGGGGGAGTGAATGTAGTTTGACATTTTTGGTGGTTGTACTTCTGCTTACGATGATGTCTACCCTTTGACTTTTATGAGTTAAATTAAAATCCCATTTATAAGTTTTGTTCATAAGGTGCGCCGAGCAAATGAGAAGTCATTTTCAGAATTAGTGGGATTTGGGAAAGTGATTGCATGTATTCATTATTGATTTGCTTTGCTATGTGTTAGTGACATTTTGCATAAAAACTTCCCCTTTCAGGCCTTTCAGCTGCATGTATGAGTATTGATGATAAGTCATTCTAATAGTAATTTCGTTTACTGCAGCCCTCTGGCAGTTTCTGGTTTTGAAACCAGTATTTGAACCGGTTAAGTTGAAGAGTGTCAAATTTAATACTTGCATAACATTTAAGTATTGAAGCATATGTGGACTTGTTATGGTATGAGTTTACAACTGTACATTGGATGATATGTTGGTAAAATGGGTTATTTATTGGTTGCTAGTCACCCTATTGTGAAACTCATAAGTTGAAAACTTTTTTGCAGATGAACCGATCTATATCTGAATCTTGGGACATGCTCTGTGATGGCTCTGTATAGGAACAATGGTGAATTATTCACAGAGAGAAGAGGTATCATTGATGCAATTTTCAAGGCTGGTGGTAAAGGCGATCATGGCTCTCGGGTTGTTCGCCGTGGAAGGAGGTTTGGTCGGGTTACAATACAGAGACTTTCAAGATGGTTTCTCCTTCTTGCAGCATCGTTTTCAATTTATATGTCAGTTTTTGGCCTGAAAATGTTCTTTCAAGGTTAGGCCTGGAACTGAACCTTTTAAGTGGAAAGTACATGCATTGCTGTGGCATCTTATGTCCTATTCATATGACAGAGAAGAAACTCTCTATATATGAGATGTTATGACTACTCCCCTAACAATTAAAATGAGACCATGACAGATTATCATTCTCTAATGCTTTATATTTCCATCAAAAAATTCTTATGATTATAACAGTCTTGGGTTGCTACAAATTGTAGTGATTCATAGTCATGGTTAAAATTTACTGCTTCTCTTGAAAGGTTCCAGTACTTATTTTTCATATGGGTCAAAGAAAAATTCAGCTTACTGATTTTTCACTGTGTTTCTTCAAAAAAGGTGCCATTACACCTAAAATGGAGACTAGCAATTCAATTTTACTCAGTCTGCAAGAAGATTTTTTGGGATCTGATGTTGGAAGGCCACCTAAAAGCAAGCATCGGAAGCAACGTAAGATTCATGACCTTGCACTTAATTTTATCATTAACCTATGTTATTTGAATGAATATTGTATTATTCAAAAATTAGTTCGAGCTCTGTGATTCACTTCTTCCATGATCTTTTAAAATATTTTTTAAGAAAATCTTGATGTCTTTTGTTTTACCTTCATCTTAGAAAAAGCACTAAATCATATTGGTTGGATTGGATTACATATAAAATTATATACTTTATATAACAAAGTGGAAAATAGGCAGCTTCAATGGGCCTGCCAGGGAAAACATCAAACCCTGGAAAAAATGACACAGCCATGGTGGACAATTTCTGGGATTATCGTTGAGATAGATTTTGATGGACTGAAGTCTCTATAGTTTCTGTTTGTGCTAAACGAGTTATTTTTGTTTTACTGGAAAAACCTGTTTAAGATGCAGCTTGTACTCTTTTTCTGCTGCCACATTACAATCATTAGCATTTGCAATTGATACATGCTTTTACATAGGTTGGTTACTTTTATAGTCATAATCTGATGGATTGACTTGGTTTTTTTCTTCCTGTACCTTCCCTGCTTATCATTCTTTCAGATTTTCCTTGTGAAGTTGGGTTTCTGGAATCAGTAGATGACCTTGTTGAACCCAAGAATTACATAAACTTCACACAGTTTTCGCTAGGGTACATTGACCAGGAAGAAAAAACAAAAATGTTATCCCAACCTCGATTTGGAGGACACCAGTCTCTTAAGGAGAGGGAAATATCATTTTATGCAAGAAACCAAACAATTCGTTGTGGTTTTGTCAAGGGGCCAGCCGGATCTTCAAGCACAGGATTTGATTTGAATGAAAGAGATAAAGCATACATGAACAACTGTAAGATTGTGGTTTCTTCCTGCATTTTTGGAAGCTCTGACTTTCTCAGGAGGCCTACAAGTAGACTGGTATTTCTGTTCAAAATTTTCTTGTGATTATGTACTCGAGCATAACAAAAATAAAGAGTTTTGGTTTTTTTATTTTTTGATAATTTACTGAGAATTCTATATTATTTGTGCATTCAAGTAAATAACGTTTTAATTGAACTCACTCTTTCCTCTCTTTCTTTTTGTTCTTGGAGCCTGGGAAGTCATACACATGTAGAAGATGATAAGCTAGGTCATACTTTGTGGATCTCTTTCTTACGTTCTTCTCCTTGGCCTCATCCTCTAATATAACCTCTGGCAAAAAATAAAAAAGGAGAGGAGAATCCTATGGGATGTGGTCTTGGATTTTTTTTATTAAATAAAAGTTCATTCCAAAAATTTGTCATTTTTACTTGGTTTTCATATATGATTTTGTCAGTGAGTGCTTAAATATTGCAAGTTTTGTTCATGGTGGTGTTTAATAATTTCTTCCCTTGTCTGTTCTTCATTTGGTTTGAACCTTTTGTTTCAATTCATATTTCTTTAAAGCATCTTACGTTTTGATAACATTTAACATTCTAATGGAACTACAATGTTAATCTTGGTTATATGTCAAGCGTTAGCTTTTAATATCAAGCATCTTACGTTTTACATATGCCTTTTTTCTACAGATGAGTCAATATTCAAAGGACAATGTTTGTTTTGTCATGTTTGTGGATGATGAAACACTGTCCAAATTGTCATCAGAGGGAAACAGTCCTGATGATGGAGGGCATATTGGCCTATGGAAAGTAGTTACTGTAAAAAACTTGCCATATGAGGATATGCGGAGGACAGGGAAGGTGCCAAAATTTTTATCACATCGCCTCTTCCCAAATTCTAGGTAATTTTTGCAATCTTTCTCCAGCCTCATAGTTTGTTGGCGTTATATTTCTCATTGTGATGCTAATTGAAAATACTTGCTTATAGGTATTCAATTTGGATCGACAGCAAGATGCGACTCAATTCTGATCCAATGCTGATTATAGAATACTTTTTGTGGCGGAGAAAGGCAGAATATGCCATTTCAAATCACTATGATCGCCACTGTGTGTGGGAGGAGGTACTCCAAAACAAACGATTGAATAAGTACAACCATACAGCAATTGATGAACAGTTTTACTTCTACCAGTCTGATGGGCTTACCAAGTTTGACCCTTCAGACCGAAATAATCCTCTTCCCAGTTGTGCGTCTTCTTGGTATCTTTGTCCATTATGGAATGTTTGTATTTTTACGGGTTTTTGTGCTTTATGTGATTCCAATTCTTGAGTCTTTCACCTTGCAGATGTTCCCGAGGGTTCCTTGATAGTCAGGGCACATACGCCAATGTCAAATCTATTTTCATGTCTTTGGTTCAATGAAGTTGATCGATTTACATCACGTGATCAACTAAGCTTTGCATATACTTATTTGAAACTCAGGAGATTGAATCCAGATGGACTATTTCGCCTATATATGTTCAAGGTCATTTCTCACTGAGTTCATTAAATTTGTTTCTGTTCATAAAGTATACTGCATGCATCTTGTAATCTCTATCTGAAGGCTTCTTATTTGATGGAACTTTTGGTCTACGTTGACAATCATATAGGTCCTACTTGACTGTTACTTAACAAAGTGTCTCTGAATAGGTATAAATATCAGGATTTTCACAAAAAGTTTACTTGATATAACCTGCTGTATCTCAATTTCGCACCTCTAAAGTCACTTAGGTTTTTGAAGTATCTATCCCCACCAGTCTTCTATTCTCCTCCAGACATGCTCTCTCTTAATCTCCTTCCTCTCCCATCTCAGACAAAAAGAGTGTCGAATTTTTCGATTTAGCTGAAAATTTTGTGCTTCAATCATAAAATCAGACATTTAATAAGTATTGTCCTTACTACATATTTATGTGTAGATTATCTATATCAACCACTGTTTGTTTATCATCAATCTCTGCAGGACTGTGAACGCAGAGCACTAGTGAAGCTATTCCGGCATAGGACAATTCCATCTTCACCAGATACTGCTTGATCAATTCAAGCTTTTAAAGGTTGCCTTCTTTTGCCACTTCCTCCTGTACCCCTTAATCTGGCACTTTTTGCTTTCAAATCCCATTGTAAGAATATAATTCTGTTATTCTTTATGTAGTATCACAAAAAGTCCTTTATGAATGAATTGGTTCATTCTGTAAACAAGAGAGCATGAATGAAACTGGAAAGAACAGTAACACATGAGGGTGTCCTGCATACTTTTACATGTAGATTCAGAGTTACATCAGATTGAACCTGCATCTTATTTAAGCTCCTGACAAGATATATGTGATATGTGCAGGAATGCACACTGAAGGCAAAATGCAGGTAAATCCAGCTTGACAAGTCAACTTCGACATATGTTTTAAGCTGGATTTAAGAGGCAGAATCAATTGCTTCTCAACACAATGGTTTCTTGTCGTCCACGTAGCCGCTGTTGAAGAATGGCTCAAGGTGTTATATATCATGGCCGAAAGTTTTCACTCCTCTGTGCACTGCAATGAATGCTCTTTATGAATGAAGGGCAAACTGATAAAAGAGCATCGAGTTCACTTTATTGCTTACGGGTGAATGGGAGATTTTGCTAACATGTTAGAATAGTTTGTCGTGCTCTCCAATTTTTCAAAGCACTGACTAGTTGAAGATTAGAAAGGGTTAGGGTGGTAAAGGACTTGAGAACTGTACATTGCCTTGTACTTTTTGTTTCCCTTACGTGAATGAAGAAATTGTTTTAAGTCAACCCAATTCCAAAAGAATCAGCTGATTGTATCGTTTTATCTATTTGCTATGCTATTCTGCGTTCTACTTGGCTTCAATCCATTTCATTTGGTTGCCTCCAATACTTCCTCTTCAACATTAGACGCTCTCACACTATACACTTAAATTTACTTATTTAACTATATATTATTATATTTCAAAATTCTTATTTACTAACTATTTACTATTTATGAAATTTATTTAAATCTAGATACATGCATCTCTTTTACCTTTAACTTTTCTACTTATCTTCTTCATGTCGAAAAAATTTATAACATTCAAATGCATCATATGATCATCTATTATGAAACAAAATTAAAACTGATAACATAATATTTTTCCCAAAAAAATAAAACATTTCTTCACGTAATGTAACCACGTTGAGGTGATTAATACGTTAAAATCTATTTAACACGAGGAATTTTATGTAATTTTCAAAACAAAAAGAATAAATATCAAATATTGTTAATGAAGAATTATACAATTTATTTTGTCAAATTTATTTTGTAAAGATATCCTCACGTTAGCTTTGGTGCATCAAAACTAAGTCTCTTTCTAGGTAATTTTAAGGGTGTGTACCTCTGTTGCACTGAGACGCGAAAAATGGTGGCGTTCTCGTTTCCGAAACAGGGACGAAACGCGTCCCAGATGCTGGAAACGCTAAAAAATACTTTTTTTTTGGGTTTTTTTGAATTTTAACGTTTCAAAACGAGGCGTTTCACAAAAAAAAAAAAAAAAAAAAAAAAAAAAAAANAAACGCAAAAGAAACGACCGGTCATTGCATATGACCTCATTTTGAGTGGCAAGTTTTTCATTTAGTGGAACGTCGCCGTATCATACAAAGAAGGCAGCCTAAACATTCCAGAACGACGTCATATGAAGCTGTGCCCCAATTTTCACCCTCAACCCGAGTTCAATTCAGATTTTAGGGCATTTGGACACCATTTTCAGTCATTTTCTCCCTAAAGCTCCTTTGGTTCCTCTTCGGTGGTGTCAAGTTTCTTCCTCCATTGCTGAACCAAGTTTCTTAATAGTGTTATGATTTGAATTTTGATTGATAATCTGTATTTTGGGTTAATATTTAATACTAGTTAGTTGTTAGTTGTTATTTATTTGCTAAGGATTAATAGTTGATCTTTTTTAATGCTTGAGAATTTTAAGTTTTTAACATTGTTCATGTTATTTGATATATATATATATACACACGTGGCGTCCCCGTACCCTATTTTTTGAAAAATTACCGTACCCGCGTTTCATTTCCGTACCAAGTACGATACGCGTCCCCGTCCCCGTGCAACATAGGTGTGTACCCTCACATTGGCTTAATGCATTCAAGAGAAAAATTTCTTTCGGTGCTGCCCTAGGATTTGAGCTTTGGTTAACTTGAATAAATTTATTGCATTCTTACCACTACGTCAAACTCTTGTGGTTATTTATTTTTTCATTTGAGTAGTTTTTTTGTAACTGTAATTACAATTGAAGGGAGAAAACCAAGCCTTATAATTAAGAGCACACTACACTAAGCTAATTATTAAGCAAGATTGGTCCAAACAAAAAAAAAGAGGTGAGGGCTAAGCTACCACGCTCTTATGCTACCATCCCCACCTACACATTGGACCTAATGAGAGTTACAATGTAATTTTGGTGTCATTTCAAAAATCTCAAAAAATTGGGTCCAGCATATGCCAGGACACATAATTCTATATAAAATATAAGAACAACACGATATAAAAAAACGTGTCAAAATGTAACTTTTTAAAGTTTACTTTTTGGTATATTTTATTATATCGTTATGTTTTTATATTTTATAATAAATTGTGTGTTTTGACACATACTGAATGACTCAATTTTTCAACATTTTCACAATAATAATAAAATTACATTGTAAATTTCATTGAATTTTACCCAACTAAGAGGGTGTAACATAAAAAAGTAATATAAAAAAGTAGTAGTATAGTGCTCACAAAAAAAATAAATCATTTCTTGCCCGGCAAAAACACCATAACAAGTTAACAACTTCTTATTTTATTTTTTAAAACAAAGGGAAACAAAATAAGGGCAAATTGACATCAATAATACACTTTT
>QAOA01001448.1:1648553-1679973 GCA_003255065.1 Cercis canadensis
GAAAGGTGGATGAAAATGGAACTCAAAAATCAAATAAAAAATTTTTAAAAAATGGAAAAGTGGTCAAAACAGTGGAATTTGGCTTAAAAAAGCACACCTCACAGCCATTGGTAGTGACTATTGTGAGTTAGGCCCTTTTCCTTCAACTGACCAAGTTTCAGGTCAATCGGAGCAAAAAATTTCATTTTGAACAGTAGAACCAGAAATCACTAAATCAAGCCAAACCGAAGGAAAAACAAGGGGGAAATGGTCCAAATGGCCAGAATTCACTCAATGACAATATAAAACATCTAAGGAAACTTCAAACCAAGAAAAACAATGGCCACTGGCCTCAAACAGAATGGATACTTGGCCAAAAAGTTATGGAAAAAGTGGCCAAAACCCTAAAAAGAACAAAAACTCAAACACAAAGAGGGTGAATTAGGGGAAAGTTAAAAGTCAGTTTTACTACTAATACTATTGATTCAAATATATAACGATCCCCGGCAACGGCGCCAAAATTTGATGAGTTGCCGAGGCTCCTCAAATTAATTAAAGTTTAAGGTCGGTTACCTAAGCTATTTGCAGCATAGGGCAGCCCTAAGTCGAACCTAAGGATTGTTCTATTTAGTGAATCATATTAAGAAGCATGTAAACAGGGGGGGTTTTGTTTGGTTTGAGTGCTTGACAGAAATTAATTGTAAGTGGTAACCTAAAGGAAAACAACCAATCCAAGCCTTAATTGATTCTGATTTTAGTTCATCCTTGATTTCTAATGATCCATTCAATTATTAACCATGTTCTTGGCCTTTAAAACATATCAAGACACCTCTCAATGTTCTATGGATGTCCACTGGTTAAGCAACCAGAATTTGGAATTAACTAAGACTAAATGAATTAAGCAAACATTCAAGTCTAGTTTTACCTAAGTCCATGATCCAGCCAAGGTATTAATCCATCCAAAAGCTCAGAAACATTAATCAACCATACAATCCTCTTTTATCACATGCAATTAAGCAATGAACACATGAATAATCCAAATCCGAATTAAGCAATTCAAACAGAATATTTTAGAGGATTGAAAGAACTTGATTAACAACTAAATGAATAACAACAACACATAATCTCAAAACCAATAATCAGAATGGCCAAAACCTGGATTGATTTGATGAATTAGCCCTCCATGAACAAGAGAAGCCAAGTTCTTACAAAATATCTAAAAGAAAACTTAAGGACTAAGAAAAACTAGAAAGCTGTCTAAAATATCTAATTCACTTCATCTCAATTTAGGCTGCATCCTTGTGCTGATATAGACCTCCAAAATTGCCCTTAGGGCACACTTGTTCCCATGGGCCTTAGCTTTAATTGGGCTCTGGTTTGGGCCCATTTGGACTTGTCATGAGGAAGTTAGGCCCATTTAAGTGCCAATAGGTGTTTGGAACCATCAGCCAACTTCCACCGCAAATAAGACCATTTTCAATATAAAATATGGTGAACCGGTATTCATAACAATTGAAGCTCTATCTGTTAGCTTTCCAATGGTACCAGTTGAAAGTCCATCTGACATACACAACTCAAGTTATGGCCCAAACACTGCATGTAGGTCAGGATCCTGCGACAGCATGTCTTCTCTGGTATCTAGGCTGCATATGACCTTCTGGACATCCGAATTGGCTTTGGAGCCCTAAAAGAAAGTTGTAGAAAATTCTCTCAGCTTTCCTACAAGGTATGACTCGGAATTTTCAGACATACAGAACTCAAGATATGCATGAAACACAGAGACAGCATAAAATGCTCAGTATTGCTGGAAATTGCAATTAAGCACAAATGGATCCAAAGTCATGAAATGAGGTCTAAGTTTATGCAATTCATCCCAAAAGAGGTTTAAAAGACTAAGTTTGAGGGATAACTATTGTATAAAAAATGTGTTCATCAGAAAGCAACCAACCAGCAAGATGGAGTGATGAGCCAGAAAGCAGAGCCAGGAGGAGATTGTGTGACACGCAAGAAAGCAGTCCTCGGGATAGAACGAGTACTCGACTTGACTCGCAAGAAAGGAATCCACCGGTGAGAGGAATGGCGTAGACGAAAAACAATCCCACGGGGGCGAAGGAGTGACGAGCACGGGAGCAGTCTTCGGGGCAGTTGGAGTGCCGCGTAGGAAAGCAAACCACCAGTTATTGGAGCGACGCACTAGAAAGGAGTCCTCGGGGGAGATGGATTGGCGCGCAAGAAAGCAAATTCTCGGGGGGGCGATGGATTGACGTGGCAAGAAAGCACTTCTCAGGGGAGATAGAGTCACGCGCAAGAAACCATTCAACAGGCGAGAAGAGTGGCACACAAGACAGGAGTCCTTGGGGGAGATGGAGTGTCGCGCAAGCAAGAAAGTAATCCCACCAGTGAACAGAGTGTGTCATACAAGAACGAACTCCTCGGGGGAGATGGAGTGACGCGCAAGAAAACAATCTCAGAGCGAGTGGCGTGATGCGCAAGAAAGCAATCCGCGGGGAAGTAAAGATTGACGCCCAAGAGAGAGCAATTCTCACGGGGGGAGATAGAGTGACGCACAAGAAAACCGGTCAACAAACGAGCAGAGTGAGGCGCAAGAAAGCAGTCCTCGGGCGACACGTCACCCAAAAGAAACTAGTCCGTCGGTGTCGCACAAGAAAGCAATTCCTGGGGGAGGTGGAGTGACGTGCAAGAAACCGACAAGCGGAGTGTCCGACACAAGAAAGCAGTCGTTGGGCGAGATGGAGTGACGCGCAAGAAACCAATCTACAAGCGAGTCGCTTGACGCGCAGGAAAGCAACCAACCAGCAAGATGGAGTGATGAGCCAGAAAGCAGTGCTAGGAGGAGATTGTGTGACACGCAAGAAAGCAGTCCTCGGGATAGAACGAGTACTCGACTTGACTCGCAAGAAAGGAATCCACCGGTGAGAAGAATGACGTAGATGAAAAACAATCCCACGGGGCGAAGGAGTGACGAGCATGGGAGCAGTCTTCGGGGCAGTTGGAGTGCTGCGTAGGAAAGCAAACCACCAGTTATTGGAGCGACGCACTAGAAAGCTGTCCTCGGGGGAGATGGATTGGCGTGCAAAAAGCAATTCTCGGGGGGCGATGGATTGACGTGGCAAGAAAGCAATTCTCGGGGGGCGGTGAGTTGACGTGGCAAGAAAGCAATTCTCAGGGGAGATAGAGTCACGCACAAGAAACCATTCTACAGGCGAGTAAAGTGGCACATAAGACAGCAGTCCTTGGGGGAGATGGAGTGACGCGCAAGCAAGAAAGTAATCCACCAGTGAACAGAGGGTGTCATACAAGAAAGAACTCCTCGGGGGAGATGGAGTGAGACCCAAGAAAACAATCTAAGAGCGAGTGGCGTGTTGCGCAAGAAAGCAATCCTTGGGGAAGTAAAGATTGACGCTCATGAGAAAGCAATTCTCACGGGGGGAGATAGAGTGACCACAAAAAAACCGGTCAACAAACGAGCAGAGTGAGGCGCAAGAAAGCAATCCTCGAGCGACACGTCACCCAAAAGAAACTAGTCCGTCGGTGTCACACAAGAAAGCAATTCCTGGGGGAGATGGAGTGACGTGCAAGAAACCGACAAGCGGAGTGTCATACACAAGAAAGCAGTCGTTGGGCGAGATGGAGTGACGCGCAAGAAACCAATCTACAACCGAGTCGCTTGATGCGCAAGAAAGCAACCAACCAGCAAGATGGAGTGATGACCTAGAAAGCAGTGCCAGGAGGAGATTGTGTAATAAGCAAGAAAGCAGTCCTCGGGATAGAACGAGTACTCGACTTGACTCGCAAGAAAGGAATCCACCGGTGAGAAGAATGACGTAGATGAAAAACAGTCCCACGGGGCGAAGGAGTGACTAGCACAGGAGCAGTCTTTGGGGCAGTTGGAGTGCTGCATAGGAAAGCAAACCACCAGTTATTGGAGCGACGCACTAGAAAGCAGTCCTCGAGGGAGATGGATTGGCGTGCAAGAAAGAAAATCTCGGGGGGCGAGGAATTGACCTGGCAAGAAAGCAATTCTCAGGGGAGATAGAGTCACCCGCAAGAAACCATTCTACAGGCGAGTAGAATGGCACACAAGACAACAGTCCTTGGGGAGATGGAGTGATGCGCAAGCAAGAAAGTAATCCACCAGTGAACAGAGTGTGTCATAAAAGAACAAACTCCTCGGGGGAGATGGAGTGACGCGCAAGAAGACAATCTAAGACCGAGTGGCGTGATCCGCAAGAAAGCAATCCTCGGGGAAGTAAAGATTGACGCTCAAGAGAGAGCAATTCTCACGGGGGGAGATAGAGTGACGCACAAGAAAATCTGTCAACAAACGAGAGAGTGAGGCGCAAGAAAGCAGTCCTCGAGCGACACGTCACTGATAAGCTGCCGAGGCTCCTCAAATTAATTAAAGTTTAAGGTCGGTTACCTAAGCTATTTGTAGCATAGGGCAGCCCTAAGTCGAACCTAAGGATTGTTCTATTTAGTGAATCATATTAAGAAGCATATAAACATGGGGGTTTTGTTTGGTTTAAATGTTTAACATAAATTAATTGTAAGTGGTAACCTAAAGGAAAACAACCAATCCAAGCCTTAACTGATTCTGATTTTGATCCATCATTGATTTCTAATGATCCATTTAATTGTTAACCATGTTCTTGGCCTTTAAAACATATCAAGACGCCTCTCAATGTTCTATGGATGTCCACTGGTTAAGCAACCAGAATTCGAAATTAACTAAGACTAAATGAATTAAGCAAACATTCAAGTCTAGTTTTACCTAAGTCCATGATCCAGCCAAGGTAATTAATCCATCCAAAAGCTCAGAAACATTAATCAACCATACAATCCTCTTTTATCACATGCAATTAAGCAATGAACACATGACTAATCCAAATCCGAATTAAGCAATTCAAACAGAATATTTCAGAGGATTGAAAGAACTTGATTAACAACTAAATGAATAACAACAACACATAATCTCAAAACTAATAATCAGAACTGCCAAAACCTGGATTGATTTGATGAATTAGCGCTCCATGAACAAGAGAAGCCAAGTTCTTACAAAATATCTAAGGAGAAAACTTAAAGACTAAGGAAAGCTCAAAAGCTGTCTAAAATATCTAAAATGACTTTATTTCCATTTTCGGCTGCCTCCTTTTGCAGATATAGACCTCCAAAATTACATGCACACCCAAATTGCCCTTAGCTTTAATTGGGCTTTGGTTTGGGCCCATTTGGACTTGTCATGAGGAAGTTAGGCCCATTTAAGTGCCAATAGGTGTCTGGAACCATCAGCCAAATTCCACCACAAATAAGACCATCTTCAATATAAAATATGGTGAACCAGTCTTCATAACAATTGAAGCTCTGTCTGTTAGCTTTCCAATGGTACCAGTTTCAAGTCCATATGACATTCACAACTAAAGTTATGTCCCAAACACTGCATGTAGGTCAGGATCCTGCGCAGCAAATCTTCTCTGGCTTCAAGGCTGCATATGACCTTCTGTACATCCGAATTGGCTTTGGGACCCTGAAAGAAAGTTGTAGAAAATTCTCTCAGCTTTCCTACAAGGTATGACTCGGAATTTTTAGACATCCAGAACTCATGATATGCACGAAACACAGAGACAGCCTAAAATGCTCAGTATTACTGGAAATTGCAATTAAGCACAAATGGATCCAAGGTCATCAAATGAGGTCCAAGTCTATTCAATTCAGCCCAAAAGAGGTTTAAAAGACTAAATATGAGGGGTAACTATTGTATAAAAAGTGTGTTCATCAAATTCCCCCACACTTAGCTTTTGCACGTCTCGGGCAAACTAGAATTCCAAAACTAAGAAAAGCAAGAACAAGGAAACAAAAACAAATTTAAAAACTAAAGGATCATCTCCCAATGATATTTAAGATATGTAGAAGTTCATACCACAAGTAAGATGGGCAATTAAAAATTCAAGGAAGTCACAACATTCATGAAATAAAATTTCTTCTCATCCAAAAGCAACAAACAAGGTAACTTCAATTGGAAAGCATAAGTCAAGAATGATAGATCCTCCCAAGATATACTCTCAATCCCTCAAGTGTTTAGAAATTAGGTACTTCACTCAATCAAACTCATGAAGAGATGCACTACCATAAGCTTGCTTATCTTCTACTTCTCCACTACTCAAACAAATGCACACACAAATCAAGAGGACTTTATTTAAGGTTGTAATAAGGCCAAGGTAAAGGTAAAGGAATGAATCAAAATGGATATCACAAGGTAAAAACTCAAAGAGAATAAAAGAACATTGGAGAGGAACTCAAATGACAAGCATCAAATTCCAAGTGTGTAAAGCATATTCTCCTTCCTTTGCACATATTCTTTTCCTTTTCCTTTTTCACAATTCAGAATTTTTTTTTGTTCAGAACCAATTGGCTCTTTTTTTTCTTTCTTTCTTTCTTTCTTTCTTTCACATAATACTTTGCACATTAGAATTCACAACCTCCACACTTGTACTATTAATTACCCACAAGCATAAGAGCTCCTCCAAGACAATGAACCAATGCTCTCCCATTCCCTAAGGTAAGGTAACAACATGGTATTTTTGTACATAGGCATATAATGAGCTAAGATCAAAGATAGGCAAATAGGCTCAATGGGGGTTATCAAAGGGAAATAATACAAGGTTGGCTATTTGGCAAAGTGGCTAAATCAAGAAAGAATGCCTCAATCATGTTCATGTATGCAAATGAAAATGTAGCCTCAAAAAGAATCAAGCAAGTTCTAGAGTTAACAAATTCCATGAGTGAAATCACACAAGAAGGAAAAGAATGGCACATTTGCTAAATCCATTCATCAAAAGCTCAAAATCTCACAAGGCATGCATGTATCTATCAAACTTAATCACCAATGCAACATCTAAAACCAAGCATGTGAAATTAAGGATGGAAAACAAGTTATTCAATCATGCTATGAACCTTGAAATGTAATTACTTTAAACTTACAACTTCACAAATTCTACAACATCATTGGAGGGTAATTAAAACAGAAAAATGACAACAAAAACAGAAAAAACAGCAAGAACAGCAAACAGAAAAAAAAAATTAAAACAGAAAACAACAAATTTACAGAAATAATAAAGTAATCAACTAAACTAATCAACTAATCAACTAAACTAATCAACTAATCTAATCAACTAAACAGAAAACAATAAAGCAGGTAAACTATACAGAAATCCCTCCCCCACACTTAAATTTTACATTGTCCTCAATGTAAAAACTTCAAAAAGTAGTAACAGATGACAATTAATAGCAAGCAGTCACATAAGGACAAGTAAAGTAAAAGAGAGAGAAGAAACATCCTTATCAGGGGAGGTAGATGGCATCTTGCAAGTGGACCTCTTCCACAATGTCCTCTTTAGCTCCCTCACAGAATGGCTTGCGGCGGTTGAAACCTGCATGTCCAAGAAATGACCAAACTTCCCGCACGCATGTGGGGTAAGATAAAGCAGACATCAAGAACAGAAAATTGAAAATAAAATGAACATAAAACAGTAACAAAAACAAAAATAGAATTAAAAACAAGACTAGAAAACAGAAAATTCAAAGCAAAAACAGAAAACAGAAATAGAATAGAAACAGAATATAATTACAGTAATATAATCAGAAAATGTACTCCCCTGAAGCTCAAGGTATCATCTTCCGATTACTCTCACGATGACAGCCAGATACCGGGGTCAAAGACCACTCTCACGAAGTCTTGAGTTGCCCCTGTAGAGTCATCTTCTAAAGCTGCAAAATCATAACCGGAACCAGAACTAGAATCAGATTCAGATGCAGATCCACCAGGATTGCCATCGCTTAAAAATGTAGAAATTTCAGTACAGATAGCACAGCTCATGTCACCATCACAAACAGCATGTGAATGGCACTGGACGTAATCCTCTATACCCACAAAGTCAGGGAATTCAGAATATAGCTCCTCACACACATCCACTAACTCTGCAGGATCATCAATGACCACAGTCTCTGTGATAGAGTCATCTTGTTCTAAAAATGCTACAATCTCAAAACAAGCAGGGCAAACAGAATCACCACAATTGCAGCACATAGAATTAGGACTGCTTAAGAAGGAAGATATTTCAGCACACACTGCACAAGGTACATCACCATGACAATCAGGACAGGAGTTGCACTGAACAGAGTCATCAACACCAACCAAATCTGGGAAGTCAGCACATAGCTCATCATACCCATCCCCAACTAGATCATCAGTCAAATCAATGTGAAAGACAGAGTGCTCATCCATGGAATGCTGCATAGGCTCAAAAATATTGAACTGCACAACAGAGTCTCCAAACTCCATGGTCTGAGAAGGAAGTGCACCAGAACCCTGGGATTGCAATTGACTCACAGATGATGCCAATTGTCCAATCTGCGTTTCCAGATTCTGCATGGTGGACTCTGCCCTCTATTGGAACTAGATGTTGCTGGTGGCCATCTGCTTCACCAGATCTTCCAATGAAGGCTCAGGTTTGGATGTTGACGGGTTGGCTGGCTGCATAGGCTGCTGCTGGAATGGTGGCCTAGTTTGTTGAAACTGGCTCTGTTGTTGGTATGGTTGCCTATACTGCTGCTGTTGTTGTTGGGAGGACTGCTGTTGTGGTGCTGCAGCATTGCCATATCTGAAATTTGGATGATCCCTCCAACCAGGGTTATAAGTGTGGGAGTATGGATCATATCTAGGCTGCTGGATTGGTTGCATGGCTGGTTCAGGTGCTTGTTATCCCACTGCCAATTGTCTCACCAAAGATCTCAATTCATCAAGTCTATGGTCCATCCTCTGTTTGTCAGAAAGTGATGCAACAACCTCTTTGACTCTTTTAGTAGTAGGGGAACCTAGTATGCACCATGAACAAAAAGTGATAGTACA
Organism: Cercis canadensis; assembly: GCA_003255065.1. Lineage (NCBI taxonomy): Eukaryota > Viridiplantae > Streptophyta > Magnoliopsida > Fabales > Fabaceae > Cercis > Cercis canadensis. The sequence continues at coordinate 1,657,459 of QAOA01001448.1, forward strand.
ACAAAACACACCAAAACACACAACAAAACACAAAATCACACAAAAATTGACAAAATTGAACTAAAACCGAAACACACCAAAAACACAAAACAAAGGTAAAAAGACACCAAAATAAGACTAGAAAATGTATCTAAAAAATTTTAAAAATTTTTCTACCACCACAGGACGAAAGATGGATGAAAATGGAAGTCAAAACTCAAATAAAAAATATTAAAACATTGAAAAAGTGGTTTAAACGATGGAATTTGGCCAAAATAAGGTAGGGCTCACTGCAAAAGCAGTGAGTTTTTCTTTTCAGGAGGTTTTCCTTTAACTATCCAATTCTCAGATCATTCTGGGCTAAAACATTTGTACTAAATTTTCTGAAAAATTTGCCTAAAATCACCCGTTTTCACCAAAAACTACCAAGACAAAACAACAAAGGGGGGTTTATGAAGGGTTAGCAGTAAAGTACACTCCTAATAAGATTGATCAAAACTAGAATAATCCCCGGCAACGGCGCCAAAATTTGATGAGCTGCCGAGACTCCTCAAATTAATTAAAGTTTAAGGTCGGCTACCTAAGCTATTTGCAGCATAGGGCAGCCCTAAGTCGAACCTAAGGATTGTTCTATTTAGTGAATCATATTAAGAAGCATATAAACATGGGGGTTTTGTTTGGTTTAAGTGTTTAACATAAATTAATTGTAAGTGGTAACCTAAAGGAAAACAACCAATCCAAGCCTTAACTGATTCTGATTTTGATCCATCCTTGATTTCTAATGATCCATTTAATTATTAACCATGTTCTTGGCCTTTAAAACATATCAAGACGCCTCTCAATGTTCTATGGATGTCCACTGGTTAAGCAACCAGAATTCGGAATTAACTAAGACTAAATGAATTAAACAAACATTCAAGTCTAGTTTTACCTAAGTCCATGATCCAGCCAAGGTAATTAATCCATCCAAAAGCTCCGAAACATTAATCAACCATACAATCCTCTTTTATCACATGCAATGAACACATGAATAATCCAAATCCGAATTAAGCAATTTAAACAGAATATTTTAGAGGATTGAAAGAACTTGATTAACAACTAAATGAATAACAACAACACATAATCTCAAAACCAATAACCAGAACAGCCAAAACCTGGATTGATTTGATGAATTAGCCCTCCATGAACAAGAGAAGCCAAGTTCTTACAAAATATCTAAGGAGAAAACTTAAAGACTAAGGAAAGCTCAAAAGCTGTCTAAAATATCTAAAATGACTTCATTTCCCTTTTCGGCTGCCTCCTTTTTCAGATATAGACCTCCAAAATTACATGCACACCCAAATTGCCCTTCGGGCACACTTGTTCCCATGGGCCTTAGCTTTAATTGGGCTTTGGTTTCGGTCCATTTGGACTTGTCATGAGGAAGTTAGGCCCATTTAAGTGCCAATAGGTGTCTGGAACCATCATCCAACTTCCACCGCAAATAAGACCATTTTCAATATAAAATATGGTGAACCATTCTTCAAAACAATTGAAGCTCTGTCTGTTAGCTTTCCAATGGTACCAGTTTCAAGTCCATATGACATTCACAGCTCAAGTTATTGCCCAAACACTGCATGTAGGTCAGGATCCTGCAACAGCAAATCTTCTTTGGTTTCAAGGCTGCATATGACCTTCTAGACTTCTGAATTGGCTTTGGAGCCCTGAAAGAAAGTTGTAAAAAATTCTCTCAGCTTTCCTACAAGGTATGACTCGGAATTTTTAGACATACAGAACTCAAGATATGCACGAAACACAGAGACAGCATAAAATGCTCAGTATTGCTTGAAATTGCAATTAAGCACAAATAGATCCAAGGTCATGAAATAAGGTCCAAGTCTATTCAATTCAGCCCAAAAGAGGTTAAAAAGACTAAATATGAGGGGTAACTACTGTATAAAAAGTGTGTTCATCAGTCACCCAAAAGAAACTAGTCCGTCGGTGTCTCACAAGAAAGCAATTCCTGGGGGAGATGGAGTGACGTGCAAGAAACCGACAAGTGGATACACAAGAAAGCAGTCGTTGGGCGAGATGGAGTGACGCACAAGAAACCAATCTACAAGCGAGTCGCTTGACGCGCAGGAAAGCAACCAACCAGCAAGATGGAGTGATGAGCCAGAAAGCAGTGCCAGGAGGAGATTGTGTGACACGCAAGAAAGCAGTCCTCGGGATAGAACGAGTACTCGACTTGACACGCAAGAAAGGAATCCACCAGTGAGAAGAATGACGTAGATGAAAAACAATCTCATGGGGCGAAGGAGTGACGAGCACGAGAGTAGTCTTCGGGGCAGTTGGAGTGCTGCGTAGGAAAGCAAACCACCAGTTATTGGAGCGACGCACTAGAAAGCTGTCCTCGGGGGAGATGGATTGGCGTGCAAGAAAGAAATTCTCGGGGGGCGATGGATTGACTTGGCAAGAAAGCAATTCTCAGGGGAGATAGAGTCACGCGCAAGAAACCATTCTACAGCGAGTAGAGTGGCACACAAGACAGCAGTCCTTCGGGGAGATGGAGTGACGCGCAAGCAAGAAAGTAATCCACCAGTGAACAGAGTGTGTTATACAAGAACGAACTCCTCGGGGGAGATGGAGTGACGCGCAAGAAAACAATCTAAGAGCGAGTGGCGTGATGCGCAAGAAAGCAATCCTCAGGGAAGTAAAGATTGACACTCAAGAGAGAGCAATTATCACGGGGGGAGATAGAGTGACGCACAAGACAACCGGTCAATAAACGAGCAGAGTGAGGCGCAAGAAAGCAGTCCTCGAGCGACATGTCACCCAAAAGAAACTAGTCCGTCGGTGTCGCACAAGAAAGCAATTCCTGGGGGAGATGGAGTGACGCGCAAGAAACCAATCTACAACCGAGTCGCTTGACGCGCAAGAAAGCAACCAACCAACAAGATGGAGTGATGAGCCAGAAAGCAGTGCCAAGAGGAGATTGTGTGACACGCAAGAAAGCAGTCCTCGGGATAGAACGAGTACTCGACTTGACTCGCAAGAAAGGAATCCACCGGTGAGAAGAATGACGTAGATGAAAACAATCCCACTGGGCGAAGGAGTGACGAGCACGGGAGCAGTCTTCGGGGCAGTTGGAGTGCTGCGTAGGAAAGCAAACCACCAGTTATTGGAGCGACGCACTAGAAAGGTGTCCTCGGGGGAGATGGATTGGTGTGCAAGAAAGCAATTCTCGGGGGGCGATGGATTGACGTGGCAAGAAAGCAATTCTCAGGGGAGATAGAGTCATGCTGATGAGCTGCCGAGACTCCTCAAATTAGTTAAAGTTTAAGGTCGGTTACCTAAGCTATTTGCAGCAAAGGGCAGCCCTAAGTCGAACCTAAGGATTATTCTATTTAGTGAATCATATTAAGAACCATATCAACAGGGGGTTTTGTTTGTTCAAGTGTTTGACAGAAATTAATTGTAAGTGGTAAAGTTTTAGAGAAAACAACCAATCCAAGCCTTAACTGATTCTTATTTTAGTTCATCCTTGATTTCTAATGATTCATTCAATTATTAACCATGTTCTTGGCCTTTAAAACATATCAAGAAGCCTCTCAATGTTCTATGGATGTCCACTGGTTAAGCAACCAGAATTCGGTTTTAACTAAGACTAAATGAATTAAGCAAACATTCAAGTCCAGTTTTACCTAAGTCCATGATCTAGCCAAGGTAATTAATCCATCCAAAAGCTTAGAAACATTAATCAACCATACAATCCTCTTGTATCACATGCAAACAGAATATGAAAATCCAAATTCGAATTTAACAATTCAAACAGAATAGTCCAGAGGAAGCAAGAAGTAGATTAATCATTGTATGAATAACAACAACACATAATCTCAAAACCAATAATCAGAATAGCCAAAACCTGGATTGATTTGATGAATTAGCCCTCAATGAACAAGAGAAGCCAAGTTCTTACAAAAATATCTAAGAGAAAACTTAAAGACTAAGGAAAGCTCAAAATCTGTCTAAAATATCTAAATGACTTGATATGAATTTCGGCTGCCCCTTTGTGCTGATATAGACCTCCAAAATTGCATGAACACCCAAATTGCCCTTAGGGCACACTTGTTCCCATGGGCCTTAGCTTTAATTGGGCTTTGGTTTGGGCCCATTTGGACTTGTCATGAGGAAGTTAGGTCCATTTAAGTGCCAATAGGTGTCTGGAACCATCAGCCAAATTCCACCGCAAATAAGACCATCTTCAATATAAAATATGGTGAACCGGTCTTCATAACAATTAAACTCTGTCTGTTAGCTTTCCAATGGTACCAGTTTCAAATCCATATGACATTCACAACTCAAGTTATGGCCCAAAAACTGCATGTGGGTCAGGATCCTGGGACAGCATGTCTTCTCTGGCTTCCAGGCTGCATATGACCTTCTGGACTTCTGAATTGGCTTTGGAGCCCTGAAAGAAAGTTGTAGACAATTCTCTCAGTTTTCCTACAAGGTATGACTCGGAATTTTTAGACATACAGAACTTAAGATATGGACGAAACACAAAGACAGCATAAACTGCTCAGTATTGCTGGAAAATGCAATTAGGCACAAATGGATCCAAAGTCATGAAATGAGGTCCAAGTCTATGCAATTCAGCCCAAAAGAGGTTTAAAAGACTAAGTATGAGGGATAACTATTGTAGAAAAAGTGTGTTCATCACACGCGCAAGAAACCATTCTACAGGCGAGTAGAGTGGCACACAAGACAGCAGTCCTTGGGGGAGATGGAGTGACGCGCAAGCAAGAAAGTAATCCACCAGTGAACAGAGTGTGTCATACAAGAACGAACTCCTTGGGGGAGATGGAGTGACGCGCAAGAAAACAATCTAAGAGCGAGTGGCGTGATGCGCAAGAAAGCAATCCTCGGGGAAGTAAAAATTGACGCTCAAGAGAGAACAATTCTCACGGGGGGAGATAGAGTGACGCACAAGAAAACCGGTTAACAAACGAGCAGAGTAAGGCGCAAGAAAGTAGTCCTCAAGCGACACGTCACCCAAAAGAAACTAGTCCGTCGGTGTCGCACAAGAAAACAATTCCTGGGGGAGATGGAGTGACGTGCAAGAAACCGACAAGTGGAGTGTCATACACAAGAAACCAGTCGTTGGGCGAGATGGAGTGACGTCCAAGAAACCAATCTACAAGCGAGTCGCTTGACGCGCAGGAAAGCAACCAACCAGCAAGCTGGAGTGATGAGCCAGAAAGCAGTGCGAGGAGGAGATTGTGTGACACGCAAGAAAGCAGTCCTCGGGATAGAACGAGTACTCGACTTGACTCGCAAGAAAGGAATCCACCGGTGAGAAGAATGACGTAGATGAAAAACAATCCCACGGGGCGAAGGAGTGACGAGCACGGGAGCAGTCTTCGGGGCAGTTGGAGTGCTTATTGGAGCGACGCACTAGGCAGTCCTCGGGGGAGATGGATTGGCGTGCAAGAAAGCAATTCTCGGGGGCGAAGGATTGACGTGGCAAGAAAGCAATTCTCAGGGGAGATAGAGTGACGCGCAAGAAACCATTCTACAGGCGACTAGAGTGGCACACAAGACAGCAGTCCTTGGGGGAGATGGAATGACGAGCAAGCAAGAAAGTAATCCACCAGTGAACAGAGGGTGTCATAAAAGAACGAACTCCTCGGGGGAGATGGAGTGAGACGCAAGAAAACAATCTAAGAGCGAGGGGCGTGTTGCGCAAGAAAGCAATCCTCGGGGAAGTAAAGATTGACGCTCAAGAGAGAGCAATTCTCACTGGGGGACATAGAGTGACGCACAAAAAAACCGGTCAACAAACGAGCAGAGTGAGGCGCAAGAAAGCAGTCCTCGAGCGACACGTCACCCAAAAGAAACTAGTCCGTCGGTGTCGTACAAGAAAGTAATTCCTGGGGGAGATGGAGTGAGGTGCAAGAAACCGACAAGCGGAGTGTCATACACAAGAAAGCAGTCGTTGAGCGAGATGGAGTGACGTGCAAGAAACCAATCTACAAGCGAGTCGCTTGACGTGCAAGAAAGTAACCAACCAGCAAGATGGAGTGATGAGATAGAAAGCAGTACCAAGAGGAGATTGTGTGACACGCAAGAAAGCAGTCCTCGGGATAGAACGAGTACTCGACTTGACTCGCAAGAAAGGAATCCACCGATGAGAAGAATGACGTAGATGAAAAACAATCCCACGGGGTGAAGGAGTGACGAGCACGGGAGCAGTCTTCGGGGCAGTTGGAGTGCTGCGTAGGAAAGCAAACCACCAGTTATTGGAGCGATGCACTAGAAAGCAGTCCTCGGGGAAGATGGATTGGCGTGCAAGAAAGCAATTCTCGGGGGGCGATGGATTGACGTGGCAAGAAAGCAATTTTGAGGGGAGATAGAGTCATGCGTAAGAAACCATTCTACAGGCGACTAGAGTGGCACACAAGACAGCAGTCCTAGGGGGAGATGGAGTAATGCGCAAGCAAGAAAGTAATCCACCAGTGAACAGAGTTTGTCATACAAGAACGAACTCCTCGGGGGAGATGGAGTGATGCGCAAGAAAACAATCTAAGAGCGAGTGGCGGGATGCGCAAGAAAGCAATCCTCGGGGAAGTAAAGATTGACGCTCAAGAGAGAGCAATTCTCACGGGGGGAGATAGAGTGACGCACAAGAAAACCGGCCAACAAACGAGCAGATTGAGGCGCAAGAAAGCAGTCCTCGAGCGACACGTCACCCAAAAGAAACTAGTCCGTCGGTGTTGTACAAGAAAGCAATTCCTGGGGGAGATGGAGTGACGTGCAAGAAATCGACAAGCGGAGTGTCATACACAAGAAAGCAGTCGTTGGGCGAGATGGAGTGACGCGCAAGAAACCAATCTACAACCGAGTTGCTTGACACGCAGGAAAGCAACCAACCAGCAAGATGGAGTGATGAGCCAGAAAGCAGTGCCAGGAGGAGATTGTGTGACACGCAAGAAAGCAGTCCTCGGGATAGAATGAGTACTTGACTTGACTCGCAAGAAAGGAATCCACCGGTGAGAAGAATGACGTAGATGAAAAACAATCCCACGGGGCGAAGGAGTGACGAGCACGGGAGCAGTCTTCGGGGCAGTTGGAGTGCTGCGTAGGAAAGCAAATCACCAGTTATTGGAGCGACGCACTAGAAAGCAGTCCTCGGGGGAGATGTATTGGCGTGCAAGAAAGCAATTCTCGAGGGGCGATGGATTGACGTGGCAAGAAAGCAATTCTCAGGGGAGATAGAGTCACGCGCAAGAAACCATTCTAAAGGCAAGTAGAGTGGCACACAAGACAGCAGTCCTTGTGGGAGATGGAGTGACGCGCAAGCAAGAAAGTAATCCACCAGTGAACAGAGGGTGTCATACAAGAACGAACTCCTCGGGGGAGATGGAGTGACGCGCAAGAAAACAATCTAAGAGCGAGTGGCGTGATGCGCAAGGAAGCAATCCTCGGGGAAGTAAAGATTGACGCTCAAGAGAGAGCAATTCTCCCGGGGGGAGATAGAGTGACGCACAAGAAAACCAGTCAACAAACGAGCAGAGTGAGGCGCAAGAAAGCAGTCCTCGAGCGACACCTCACCCAAAAGAAACTAGTTCGTCGGTGTCGCACAAGAAAGCAATTCCTGGGGGAGATGGAGTGACGTGCGAGAAACCGACAAGCGGAGTGTCATACACAAAAAAGCAGTCGTTGGGCGAGATGGAGTGATGCGCAAGAAACCAATCTACAAGCGAGTCGCTTGACGTGCAGGAAAGCAACCAACCAGCAAGATGGAGTGATGAGCCAGAAAGCAGTGCCAGGAGGAGATTGTGTGACACGCAAGAAAGCAGTCCTCGGGATAGAACGAGTACTCGACTTGACTCGCAAGAAAGGAATCCACCGGTGAGAAGAATGACGTAGATGAAAAACAATCCCACGGGGCGAAGGAGTGACGAGCATGGGAGCAGTCTTCGGGGCAGTTGGAGTGCTGCGTAGGAAAGCAAACCACCAGTTATTGGAGCGACGCACTAGCAAGCAGTCCTCGGGGGAGATGGATTGGCGTGCAAGAAAGCAATTCTTGGGGGGCGATAGATTGACGTCGCAAGAAAACAATTCTCAGGGGAGATAGAGTCACGCGCAAGAAACCATTCTACAGGCGAGTAGAGTGGCACACAAGACAGCAGTCCTTGGGGGAGATGGAGTGACGCGCAAGAAAGAAAGTAATCTACCAGTGAACAGAGTGTGTCATACAAGAACGAACTCCTCGGGGGAGATGGAGTGACGCGCAAGAAAACAATCTAAGAGCGAGTGGCGTGATGCGCAAGAAAGCAATCCTCGGGGAAGTAAAGATTGACGCTCAAGAGAGAGCAATTCTCACGGGGGGAGATAGAGTCACGCACAAGGAAACCGGTCAACAAACGAGTAGAGGCTCCTCAAATTAATTAAAGTTTAAGGTCGGTTACCTAAGCTATTTGCAGTATAGGGTAGCCCTAAGTCGAACCTAAGGATTGTTCTATTTAGTGAATCATATTAAGAAGCATATAAACATGAGGGTTTTGTTTGGTTTAAGTGTTTAACATAAATTAATTGTAAGTGGTAACCTAAAGGAAAACAACCAATCCAAGCCTTAACTTATTCTGATTTTGATCCATCCTTGATTTCTAATGATCCATTCAATTATTAACCATGTTCTTGGCCTTTAAAACATATCAAGACGCCTCTCAATGTTCTATGGATGTCCACTGGTTAAGCAACCAGAATTCGGAATTAACTAAGACTAAATAAATTAAGCAAACATTCAAGTCTAGTTTTACCTAAGTCCATGATCCAGCCAAGGTAATTAATCCATCCAAAAGCTCAGAAACATTAATCAACCATACAATCCTCTTTTATCACATGCAATTAAGCAATGAACACATGAATAATCCAAATCCGAATTAAGCAATTCAAACAGAATATTTCAGAGGATTGAAAGAACTTGATTAACAACTAAATTAATAACAACAACACATAATCTCAAAACCAATAATCAGAACAGCCAAAACCTGGATTGATTTGATGAATTAGCCCTCCATGAACAAGAGAAGCCAAGTTCTTACAAAATATTTAAAGAGAAAACTTAAAGACTAAGGAAAACTTAAAAGCTGTCTAAAATATCTAAAATGACTTCATTCTCATTTTCGGCTGCCCCTTTGTGCTGATATAGACTTCCAAAATTACATGCACACCCAAATTGCCCTTAGGGCACACTTGTTCCCATGGGCCTTAGATTTAATTGGGCTTTGGTTTGGGCCCATTTGGACTTGTCATGAGGAAGTTAGGCCCACTTTAAGTGCCAATAGGTGTCTGGAACCATCAGCCAACTTCCACCGCAAATAAGACCATCTTCAATATAAAATATGGTGAACCGGTCTGCATAAAAATTGAAGCTCTGTCTGTTAGCTTTCCAATGGTACTAGTTTCAAGTCCATATGACATTCACAACTCAAGTTATGGCCCAAACACTGCATGTAGGTCAGGATCCTGCGACAGCATGTCTTCTCTGGCTTCCAGGCTGCATATGACCTTCTGGACTTCCGAATTGGCTTTGGAGCCCTGAAAGCAAGTTGTAGACAATTCTCTCAGCTTTCCTACAAGGTATGACTCAGAATTGTTAGACATCCGGAACTCAAGATATGCACGAAACACAGAGACAGCATAAAATGCTCAGTATTGCTGGAAATTGCAATTAGGCACAAATGGATCCAAGGTCATCAAATGAGGTCCAAGTCTACTCAATTCAGCCCAAAAGAGGTTTAAAAGACTAAGTATGAGGGATAACTATTGTATAAAAAGTGTGTTCATCAAATTCCCCCACACTTAGCTTTTGCACGTCTCGGGCAAACTAGAATTCCAAAACTAAGAAAAGCAAGATTAAGGAAACAAAAACAAATTTAAAAAATAAAGGATCACCTCCCAATGATATTTAAGATATGCAGAAGTTCATACCACAAGTAAGATGAGCAATTAAAGATTCAAGGAAGTCACAGCATTTATGAAATAAAATTTCTTCTCATCCAAAATCAACAAACAAGGTAACTTCAATTGGAAAGCATAAGTCAAGAATGATAGATCCTCACAAGATATACTCTCAATCCCTCAAGTGTTTAGAAATTAGGTACTTCACTCAATCAAACTCATGAAGAGATGCACTACCATAAGCTTGCTTATCTTCTACTTCTCCACTACTCAAACAAATGCACACACAAATCAAGAGGACTTTATTTAAGGTTGTAATAAGGCCAAGGTAAAGGTAAAGGAATGAATCAAAATGGATATCACAAGGGAAAAACTCAAAGAGAATAAAAGAACATTGGAGAGGAACTCAAATGACAAGCATTAAATTCCAAGTGTGTAAAGCATATTCTCCTTTCTTTGCACATATTCCTTTTCCTTTTCTTTTCCTTTTTCACAATTCTGATTTTTTTTTTTTCAGAACCAATTGGTTTTTTTTTTCTTTCTTTCTTTCTTTCACATAATACTTTGCACATTAGGATTCACAACCTCCACACTTGTACTATTAATTACCCACAAGCATAAGAGCTCCTCTAAGACAATGAACCAATGCTCTCCCATTCCCTAAGGTAAGGTAACAACATGGTATTTTGTACATAGGCATATAATGAGCTAATATCAAAGATAGGCAAATAGGCTCAATAGGGGTAATCAAAGGGAAATAATACAAGGTTGGCTATTTGGCAAAGTGGCTAAATCAAGAAAGAATGCCTCAATCATGTTCATGTATGCAAATGAAAATGTAGCCTCAAAAAGAATCAAGCAAGTTCTAGAGTTAACAAATTCCATGAGTGAAATCACACAAGAAGGAAAAAGAATGGCACAAATGCCAAATCCATTCATCAAAAGGCTCAAAACTCACAAGGCATGTATCTATCAAACTTAATCACCAATCCAACATCTAAAACCAAGCATGTGAAATTAAGGATGGAAAACAAGTTATTCAATCATGCTATGAACCTTGAAATGTAATTACTTTAAACTTACAACTTCATAAATTCTATAACATCATTGGAGGGTAATTAAAACAGAAAAATGACAACAAAAACAGAAAAAACAGCAAGAACAGAAACAACTAAACTAATCAACTAATCAGCTAATCAACTAAACTAATCAACTAATCAACTAAACAGAATAATCAACTAAACAGAAAACAATAAAGCAACTAAACTATACAGAAATCCCTCCCCCACACTTAAATTTTACATTGTCCTCAATGTAAAAACTTCAAAAAGTAGCAACATATGACAATTAATAGCAGGCAGTCACAAAAGGACAAGTAAAGTAAAAGAGAGAGAAGAAATATCCTGATTAGGTGAGGTAGATTGCATCGTGCAAGTGGACCTCTTCCATGATGTCCTTTTGAGCTCGCTCACAGAATGGCTTGCAGCGGTTGAAACCTGCATGTCCAAGAAATGACCAAACTTCCCGCACGCATGTGGGATAAGATAAAGCAGACATCAAGAACAGAAAATTGAAAATAAAATGAACAGAAAACAGTAACAAAAACAAAATAGAATTAAAAACAAGACTAGAAAACAGAAAATTCAAAGCAAAAGCAGAAAACAGAAATAGAATAGAAACAGAAGCAAAAACAGAAAACATAATATAATTATAGTAATATAATCAGAAAATGTACTCTCCTGAAGCTCAAGGTATCATCTTCCGATTACTCTCTCACGAAGACAGCTAGATACCAGGGTCAAAGACCACTCTCATGAAGTCCTGGGTTGCCCCTGTAGAATCATCTGCTAAAGCTGCAGAATCAGAACCGGAACCAGAATTAGAATCAGATTCAGATGCAGATTCACCAGGATTGCCATCGCTTAAAAATGTAGAAATTTCAGTACAGATAGCACAGCTCATGTCACCATCACAAACAGCATGTGAATGGCACTGGACAAAATCCTCTATACCCACAAAGTCAGGGAATTCAGAATATAGCTCCTCATACACATCCACTAACTCTGCAGGATCATTAATGACCACAGCCTCTGTGATAGAGTCATCTTGTTCTAAAAATGCTGTAATCTCAGAACAAGCTGTGCAAGCAGAATCATCACAATTGCAGCACCTAGAATCAGGAGTGCTTAAAAAGGCAGATATCTCAGCACACACAGCACAAGGTACATCACCATCACAGTCAGGACAGGAGTTGCACTGAAAAGAGTCATCAACACTAACCAAATCTGGGAAGTCAGCACATAGCTCATCATACCCATCCCCAACTAGATCATCAGTCAAATCAATGTGAAAGACAGAGTGCTCATCCATGGAATGCTGCATAGGCTCAAAAATATTGAACTGCTCAACAGAGTTTCCAAACTCCATGGTCTGAGAAGGAAGTGCACCAGAACCCTAGGATTGTAATTGACTCACAGTTGATGCCAATTGTCCAATCTGCGTTTCCAGATTCTGCATGGTGGACTCTGTCCTCTGCTAGAACTGCATGGTATGAGTTGCCAATTGCTTCACCAAGTCCTCAATTGAAGGTTCAGGTTCTGTGTATGTTGAACTTGGTTGTTGCATAGGCTGCTCGAATGGTTGCCAATATTGCTGTGGAGGCGTTGCATTGCCATATGTCAGATTGGTATGATCTCTCCACTCATAGTCATAGATGTTGAAGGATAGATCATATGTAGGCTGTTGGGGTTGGTATGATAATTTTCCAGAAAAGACATCGGTTGTAGCTACAAAGGGATCTTGAAATCCATAAACATCATCCTGAAGTGTAAGGCATACATTGATGGGATGAGAGGTGCAAGCACATATGCCACAAAATTGGATTGGTTGCATGGCTGGTTCAGGTGCTTGTTGTCCCACTGCCAATTGTCTCACCAAAGATGTCAATTCATCAAGTTTATGGTCCATCCTCTATTGGTCAGAAAGTGATGCAACAACCTCTTTGACTCTTTTAGTAGTAGGGGAACCTAATATGCACCATGAACAAAAAAAAGTGACAGAACAACAAAACACACAACAAAACACAAAATCACAAAAAAAGTGACAGAATTGAACTAAAAGATAAACACACAAAATGCACAAAACAAAGACAAAAACACAACAAAATAATTCTAATTAAGGTATCTAAACATTTTTAAAAATTATGAGACCACCACAACTTGAAAACTATATGAAAATGGAAGTCAAAAATCAAATAAAAAATATTAAAAAATTGAAAAAGTGATATAAACAATGGAATTTGGCCAAAATAGGGTGGGGCTCACTGCATGCAGTGAGTTTTCCTTGACAGGACGTTTTCCTTTAACTGCCTAATTCTCAGATCATTCTGGGCTAAAAAATTCGTACTAAATTTTCCGAAAAATTTGCCTAAAATCACCCGTTTTCACCAAAAACTACAAAGACAAAACAACAAAGGGGGTTTATGAAGGGTTAGCAGTAAAGTAAACTCCTAATATGATTGACCAAAACTAGAATAATCCCCGACAACGGTGCCAAAATTTGATGAGCTGCCGAGGCTCCTCAAATTAATTAAAGTTTAAGGTCGGTTACCTAAGCTATTTGCAGCATAGGGCAGCCCTAAGTCGAACCTAAGGACTGTTTTATTTAGTGAATCATATTAAGAAGCATATAAACATGGGGGTTTTGTTTGGTTTAAGTGTTTAACATAAATTAATTGTAAGTGGTAACCTAAAGGAAAACAACCAATCCAAGCCTTAACTTTTCTGAATTTGATCCATCCTTGATTTCTAATGATCCATTCAATTATTAACCATGTTCTTGGCCTTTAAAACATATCAAGACGCCTCTCAATGTTCTATGGATGTCCACTGGTTAAGCAACCAGAATTCGGAATTAACTAAGACTAAATGAATTAAGCAAACATTCAAGTCTAGTTTTACCTAAGTCCATGATCCAGCCAAGGTAATTAATCCATCCAAAAGCTCAAAAACATTAATCAACCATACAATCCTCTTTTATCACATGCAATTAAGCAATGAACACATGAATAATCCAAATCCGAATTAAGCAATTCAAACAGAATATTTCAGAGGATTGAAAGAACTTGATTAACAACTAAATGAATAACAACAACACATAATCTCAAAACCAATAATCAGAACAGCCAAAACCTGGATTGATTTGATGAATTAGCCCTCCATGAACAAGAGAAGCCAAGTTCTTACAAAATATCTAAAGAGAAAACTTAAAGACTAAGGAAAATTCAAAAGCTGTCTAAAATATCTAAAATGACTTGATTCTCATTTTCGGCTGCCCCTTTGTGCTGATATAGACCTCCAAAATTACATGCACACCCAAATTGCCCTTAGGGCACACTTGTTCCCATGGGCCTTAGCTTTAATTGGGCTTTGGTTTGGGCCCATTTGGACTTGTCATGAGGAAGTTAGGCCCATTTAAGTGCCAATAGGTGTCTGGCACCATCAGCCAACTTCCACCGCAAATAAGACCATCTTCAATATAAAATATGGTGAACCGGTCTTCATAACAATTGAAGCTCTGTCCGTTAGCTTTCCAATGGTACCCGTTTCAAGTCCATATGACATTCACAACTCAAGTTATGGCCCAAAAACTACATGTAGGTCAGGATCCTGCGACAGCATATCTTCTCTGGATTCCAGGCTGCATATGACCTTCTGGACTTGTGAATTGGCTTTGGAGCCCTGAAAGAAAGTTGTATACAATTCTCTCAGCTTTCCTACAAGGTATTACTCGGAATTTTTAGACACACAGAACTCAAGATATACACGAAACACAGAGACAGCATAAAATGCTCAGTATTGCTGGAAATTGCAATTAGGCACAAATGGATCCAAGGTCATCAAATGAGGTCCAAGTCTACTCAATTCAGCCCAAAAGAGGTTTAAAAGACTAAGTATGAGGGATAACTATTGTATAAAAACTGTGTTCATCAGACAGCAGTCCTTGGGGGAGATGGAGCGACGCGCAAGCAAGAAAGTAATCCACCAGTGAACAGAGTGTGTCATACAAGAACGAACTCCCCGGGGGAGATAGAGTGACGCACAAGAAAACCGGTCAACAAACGAGCAGAGTGAGGCGCAAGAAAGCAGTCCTCGAGCGACACGTCACCCAAAAGAAACTAGTCCGTCGGTGTCGCACAAGAAAGCAATTCCTGGGGGAGATGAAGTGACGTGTAAGAAATCGACAAGCGGAGTGTCATACACAAGAAAGCAGTCCTTGGGCGAGATGGAGTGACGCGCAAGAAACCAATCTACAAGCGAGTCGCTTGACGCGCAGGAAAGCAACCAACCAGCAAGATGGAGTGATGAGCCAGAAAGCAGTGCCAGAAGGAGATTGTGTGACACGCAAGAAAGCAGTCCTCGGGATAGAACGAGTACTCGACTTGATTCGCAAGAAAGGAATCCACCGGTGAGAAGAATGATGTAGATGAAAAACAATCCCACGGGGCGAAGGAGTGACGAGCACGGGAACAGTCTTCGGGGCAGTTGGAGTGCTGCGTAGGAAAGCAAACCACCAATTATTGGAGCGACGCACTAGAAAGCAGTCCTCGTGGGAGATGGATTGGCATGCAAGAAAGCAATTCTCGGGGGGCGATGGATTGAGGTGGCAAGAAAGCAATTCTCAGGGGAAATAGAGTCACGCGCAAGGAACCATTCTACAGGCGAGTAGAGTGGCACAAAAGACAGCAGTCCTTGGGGGTGGTGGAGTGACGCGCAAGCAAGAAAGTAATCCACCAGTGAACAGAGTGTGTCATACAAGAACGAACTCCTCGGCGGAGATGGAGTGACGTGCAAGAAAAAAATCTAAGAGCGAGTGGCGTGATGCGCAAGAAAGCAATCCTCGGGGAAGTAAAGATTGACGCTCAAGAGAGAGCAATTCTTACGGGGCGTAGATATAGTGACGCACAAGAAAACCGGTCAACAAACGAGCAGAGAGAGGAGCAAGAAAGCAGTCCTCAGGCGACACGTCACCCAAAAGAAACTAGTCCATCGGTGTCGCACAAGAAAGCAATTCCTGGGGGAGATGGAGTGACGTGCAAGAAACCGACAAGCGGAGTGTCATACACAAGAAACCAGTCGTTGGGCGAGATGGAGTGACGCGCAAGAAACCAATCTACAAGCGAGTCGCTTGACGAGCAGGAAAGCAACCAACCAGCAAGATGGAGTGATGATCCAGAAAGCAGTGCTAGGAGGAGATTGTGTGACACGCAAGAAAGCAGTCCTCGGGATAGAACGAGTACTCGACTTGACTCGCAAGAAAGGAATCCACCGGTGAGAAGAATGGCGTAGATGAAAAACAATCCCACGGGGCGAAGGAGTGACGAGCACGGGAGCAGTCTTCGGGGCAGTTGGAGTGCTGCGTAGGAAAGCAAACCACCAGTTATTGGAGCGACGCACTAGAAAGCAGTCCTCGGGGGAGATGGATTGGCATGCAAGAAAGCAATTCTCGAGGGGCGATGGATTGACGTGGCAAGAAAGCAATTCTTAGGTGTGATAGAGTCACGCGCAAGAAACCATTCTACAGGCGAGTAGAGTGGCACACAAGACAGCAGTCCTTGGGGGTGGTGGAGTGACGCGCAAGCAAGAAAGTAATCCACCAGTGAACAGAGTGTGTCATACAAGAACGAACTCCTCGGGGGAGATGAAGTGACGCGCAAGAAAACAATCTAAAAGCGAGTGGCATGATGCGCAAGAAAGTAATCCTCGGGGAAGTAAATATTGACGCTCAAGAGAGAGCAATTCTCACGGGGGGAGTTATAGTGACGCACAAGAAAACCGGTCAACAAACGAGGAGAGTGAGGCGCAAGAAAGCAGTCCTCGGGCGACACGTCACCCAAAAGAAACTAGTCCGTCGGTGTCGTACATGAAGGCAATTCCTGGGGGAGATGGAGTGACGTGCAAGAAACTGATAAGCGGAGTGTCATACACAAGAAAGCAGTCCTTGGGCGAGATGGAGTGACGCGCAAGAAACCAATCTACAAGCAAGTCGCTTGACGCGCAGGAAAGCAACCAACCAGAAAGATGGAGTGATGAGCCAATAAAGCAGTGCTAGGAGGAGATTGTGTGACACGTAAGAAAGCAGTCCTCGGGATAGAACGAGCACTCGACTTGACTCGCAAGATAGGAATCCACCGGTGAGAGGAATGACGTAGATGAAAAACAATCCCACGGGGCGAAGGAGTGACGAGCACGGGAGCAGTCTTCAGGGCAGTTGGAGTGCTGCGTAGGAAAGCAAACCACCAGTTATTGGAGCGACGCAGTAGAAAGCAGTCCTCGGGGGAGATGAATTGGCGTGCAAGAAAGCAATTCTCGGGGGGCGATGGATTGACGTGGCAAGAAAGCAATTCTCAGGCGAGATAGAGTCACGCGGAAGAAACCATTCTACAGGTGAGTAGAGTGGCACACAAGACAGCAGTCCTTGGGGGTGGTGGAGTGACGCGCAAGCAAGAAAGTAATCCACCAGTGAACAAAATGTGTCATACAAGAACGAACTCCTTGGGGGAGATGGAGTGACGCGCAGGAAAACAATCTAAAAGCGAGTGGTGTGATTCGCAAGAAAGCAATCCTCGGGGAAGTAAAGATTGACGCTCAAGAGAGGGCAACTCTCACGGGGTGAGATAGAGTGACGCACAAGAAAACCGGTCAACAAACGAGCAGAGTGAGGCGTAAGAAAGCAGTCCTCAAGCGACACGTCACCCAAAAGAAACTAGTCCGTCGGTGTCGCACAAGAAAGCAATTCCTGGGGGAGATGGAGTGACGTGCAAGAAACCGACAAGCGGAGTGTCATACACAAGAAAGCAGTCCTTGGGCGAGATGGAGTGACGCGCATGAAACCAATCTACAAGCGAGTCGCTTGACGCGCAAGAAAGCAACCATCCGGCAAGATGGAGTGATGACCCAGAAAGCTGTGTTAAGAGGAGATTGTGTGACACGCAAGAAAGCAGTCCTCGGGATAGAACGAGTACTGGACTTGACTCGTAAGAAAGGAATCCACCGGTGAAAAGAATGACGTAGATGAAAAACAATCCCACGGGGCGAAGGAGTGACGAGCACGGGAGCAGTCTTCGGGGCAGTTGGAGTGCTGTGTAGGAAACCAAGCCACCATTTATTGGAGCGACGCACTAGAAAGCAGTCCTCAGGGGAGATGGATTGGCGTGCAAGAAAGCAATTCTCGGGGTTGATGGATGATGAACCCACTTTTTTTACAATAATTACCCCTCATATTTAGTCTTTTAAACCTCTTTTGGGCTGAATTGAATAGACTTGGACTTCATTTGATGACCTTGGATCCATTTGTGCCTAATTGCAATTTCCAGCAATACTGAGCATTTTATACTGTCTCTGTGTTTCGTGCATATCTTGAGTTCTGTATGTCTAAAAATTCCGAGTCATACCTTGTAGGAAATCTAAGAGAATTGTCTACAACTTTCTTTCAGGGCTCCAAAGCCTATTCGGAAGTCCAGAAGGTCATATGCAGCCTGGAAACCAAAGAAGACATGCTGTCGTAGGATCCTGACCTACATGTAGTGTTTGGGCCATTACTTGAGCTGTGTATGTCATATGGACTTGAAACTAGTACCATTGGAAATCTAACAGACAGAGCTTCAATTGTTATTAAGACTGGTTAACCATATTTTATATTGAAGATGGTCTTATTTGCGGTCGAAGTTGGCTGATGGTTCCAGACACCTATTGGCACTTAAATGGGCCTAACTTCCTCATGACAAGTCCAAATGGGCCCAAACCAAAGCCCAATTAAAGCTAAGGCCCATGGGAACAAGTGTGCCCTAAGGGCAATTTGGGTGTGCATGTAATTTTGGAGGTCTATATCAGCACATAGGGGCAGCCGAAATTCATAATTAGGGCATTAGGATATTTTAGACAGCTTTCTAGTTTTTCTTAGTCATTAAGTTTTCTCTCTAGATATTTTGTAAGAACTTGGCTTCTCTTGCTGATGGAGGGCTAAATCATCACATCAATCTAGGTTTTAACTATTCTGATTATTGATTCTGAGATTATGTGTTGTTGTTATTCATTTAGTTGTTAATCAAATTCTTTCAATCCTCTGAAATATTCTGTTTGAATTGTTAAATTCGAATTTGGATCTTCATGTGTGATTGCTTAATTGCATGTGAATAAAGAGGAACTTAAAGGTTGATTAATGTTTCTGAGCTTTTGGATGGATTAATTACCTTGGTTGGATCATGGACTTAGGTAAAACTAGACTTGAATGTTTGCTTAATTCATTTAGTCTTAATTAATTCCGAATTCTGGTTGCTTAACCAGTGGACATCCATAGAGGACTGAGAGGCTTGTTGATGTTTTCTAAGGCCAAGAACATGGTTAATAATTGAATGGATCATTGGAAATCAAGGATGGATTAAAATCAGAATCAGTTAAGACTTGGATTGGTTGTTTTCTCTAAAAGTTTACCACTTACCATTAATTTCTGTTAATCACATGAACAAACAAAACCCCCTGTTGATATGTTTCTAAATATGATTCACTACTCAGAATAATCCTTAGGTTCGACTTAGGGTTTCCTTATGCTACAAGTAGCTTAGGTAAACCGACTATAAACTTTTACTAATTTGAGGAGTCTCGGCAGCTCATCAAATTTTGGCGCCGTTACCGGGGATTATTCTAGTTTTGGTCAATCATATTAGGAGTTTACTTTACTGCTAACCCTTCATAAACCCCCTTTGTTGTTTTGTCTTGGTAGTTTTTGGTGAAAACGGGTGATTTTAGGCAAATTTTTCAGAAAATTTAGTACAAATATTTTTTGCCCAAAATGATCTGAGAATTGGTCAGTTAAAGGAAAACGTCCTGAAAAGCAAAACTCACTGCTTATTGTGAGCCCCACCCTATTTTGACCAAATTCCATCGTTTAGACCACTTTTTCAATTTTTTAAAATTTTTTATTTGATTTTTGACTTCCATTTTCATCTAGTTTTCAAGTTGTGGTGGTCTCATAATTTTTAAAAATGTTTAGATACCTTAATTAGAATTATTTTGTTGTGTTTTTGCTTTTGTTTTGTGCATTTTGTGTGTTTATCTTTTAGTTAAATTTTGTCACTTTTTGTGTGATTTTGTGTTTTGATGTGTGTTTTGGTGTGTTTTGTTGTTCTATCACTCTTTGTTCATGGTGCATACTAGGTTCCCCTACTACTAAAAGAGTCAAATTTTGTGTGTTTATCTTTTAGTTCAATTCTATCATTTTTTGTGTGATTTTGTGTTTTGTTGTGTGTTTTGTTGTTCTGTCACTTTTTTTTCGTGGTGCATACTAGGTTCCCCTACTACTAAAAGAGTCAAAGAGGTTGTTGTATCACTTTCTGACCAACAGAGGATGGACCATAAAC
This sequence comes from Cercis canadensis, assembly GCA_003255065.1. NCBI lineage: Eukaryota > Viridiplantae > Streptophyta > Magnoliopsida > Fabales > Fabaceae > Cercis > Cercis canadensis. The sequence goes on from QAOA01001448.1 coordinate 1,677,803, forward strand.
TTGATGAATTGACATCTTTGGTGAGACAATTGGCAGTGGGACAACAAGCACCTGAACCAACCATGCAACCAATCCAATTTTGTGGCATATGTGCTTGCACCTCTCATCCCACTAATGCATATCCTACACTTCAGGATGATGTTTATGGATTTCAAGATCCCTTTGTAGCTGCAACCGATGTCTTTTCTGGAAAATTATCATACCATCCCCAACAGCCTACATATGATCCATCTTTCAACATCTATGACTATAAGTGGAGAGATCATACCAATCTGACATATGGGAATGCAGCACCTCCACAGCAATATTGGCAACCATTCGAGCAGCCTATGCAACAACCAAGTTCAACATACACAGAACCTAAACCTTCAATTGAGGACTTGGTGAAGCAATTGGCAACTCATACCATGCAGTTCCAGCAGAGGACAGAGGCTGCCATACAAAACTTAGATATCCAGATTGGACAATTGGCATCCTCAACGAGTCAATTGCAGGCCCAAGGTTTTGAGCCTATGCAACACTCCATGGATGAGCACTTTGTCTTTCACATTGATTTGATTGATGATCTAGTTGGGGACGGGTATGATGAGCTCTATGCTGACTTCACAGATTTGGTTGGTGTTGATGACCCTCTTCGGTGCCCCTCCTATCCTGATTGTCATGGTGATGTACCTTGTGCTGTATGTGCTGAGATAATGTTGATGACCCTCTTCGGTGCCCCTCATGTCCTGATTGTCATGGTGATGTACCTTGTGCTGTATGTGCTGAGATATCTGCCGTCTTGAGCAATCCTGATTCTATGTGCTGCAGTTGTGGTGATTTTGCTTGCCCTGCTTGTTCTGAGATTGCTGCATTTTTAGAACAAGATGACTCTATCACAGAGGCTGTGGTCATTGATGATCCTGCAGAGTTAGTGGATGTGCATGAGGAGCTATATTCTGAATTCCCTATGCTGCAAATAGCTTAGGTAACCGACCTTAAACTTTAATTAATTTGAGAAGCCTCGCCAGCACAACAGAACCCAAGAAAAATTTCTAAGTCACATACAACTATGAACCAAAACAGGCTCACAGGCCAGATACATTGACAGAACGGAAAACAGTCCCTTCCTAAATACAGTGAAACCCAAAAAAAATATCCAGGGTCTGATATAAGCACGAACCGAAATAGGTTCATGGGCCAAATACAATAACCCACCAGGAAACAGTCCCTTCCCAAATACAGTGAAAAAAATAATGCTCAATCATCTAGCTCAAATTAATTTCAAGAAATCCATAAACTAATTTCAACCATGACACTGAAATAGAGTAGCAAAAATCCAGCCAAATAAATCATGCATAAACCAAGCTAAGCTGGTCCATTCATCATCCAAACAATTTCTATAGCTGGATAACATCAAGATCTCAAGAAATAGAAGATGAACAACAAGGGCAGAAAGCTAAAAACGCACAGAATTCCAGAAATTTTTAAACCTGCCCAGATTTGAATCAAACCACTTGATGTTGGACAATCTAAGTTCAAACAACCTAGATCAATAGAAATGAAGCAAGGATCATACCAAAACTCGCATAAACAGTACGTCCATGAACAGTACGGCTTTTTTTTTTTTTAANGTGACTCTATCTCCCCTGAGAATTGCTTTCTTGCCACGTCAATCCGTCGCCCCCCGAGAATTTGCTTTCTTGCACGCCAATCCATCTCCCCCGAGGACTGCTTTCTAGTGCGTCGCTCCAATAACTGGTGGTTTGCTTTCCTACGCGGCACTCCAACTGATAAGGATCCACTTGAAGAAACCAAGCAAATCGAATCCAAATTAGCCAAGGATCCCAAGTAAGGTCAAGTAACAGAAAATCAAGAAAAGATGAATGGAATTACGTGAAAACCTTTGATTATCAAATTAGGCAACCTAGTTTCAGCAAAGCTTAACTAACCCTCCTTAATCCGAATAATCAACAATCAACATGAACAAGATGGAGAAGTGAATAAACCGCCGCACTCTAGATTGGGGGAAAGGGGAGAGTGATAAGGTTTAGGTCCACCATGCTAGGAATCCACCTAGATGGCTTAAGCTCTCCATGGAGAGAACAAGAGAGAAACTCTCAATTCAATTATCAAATTCTTAATTCTGATTCTAAGGACAAAGGCCTTAGCTCCTTAAATAGCAAAATGAA
>QAOA01001448.1:1680021-1716807 GCA_003255065.1 Cercis canadensis
GAATAGTCACTAGTGTGACACGGCCAAAAGGACACGGCCGTGTTCTCCAAGTTCCTGCCCGTGTTCTTCCTCCAGAGACGAGATAGGCCTTAGGTGACTTGACACGGTTTCAACACGCCCGTGTTCGATTCTCATCTTGCCCGTGTTCGACTTCCAGTAAATTAATTGCCTCTGCTTCAATCTGGGCAGAAACACAAGTGATCCACTTCTCATGGTTTGGCTCGCTGCTCCCTGAAGCTAAGCCATTTTCCTTGCATGCTTGTCTCATCAACGTTCCCACATGTAATTGGAGATGCTTTGCCCTAGACCTAGTCAAAGGTCCAACCAACTCCTCCTTGGACTCAGCTATGCCTCCTTGATCCTCATCAGCAGTCCTCGGGATAGAACGAGTACTCGACTTGACTCGCAAGAAAGGAATCCACCGGTGAGAGGAATGGCGTAGATGAAAAACAATCCCACGGGGCGAAGGAGTGACAAGCACGGGAGTAGTCTTCGGGGCAGTTGGAGTGCCACGTAGGAATGCAAACCACCAGTTTTTGGAGCGACGCACTAGAAAGCAGTCCTCAGGGGAGATGGATTGGCGTGCAAGAAAGCAAATTCTCGGGGGGCGATAGATTGACGTGGCAAGAAAGCAATTCTCAGGGGAGATAGAGTCACGCGCAAGAAACCATTCAACAGGCGAGAAGAGTGGCACNCCTATTCCAATACCTGAAGCATCACATTCAATCTCAAAAGCTCTGTCAAAGTTAGGCAAACATAAAAGAGGAGCACTAGTTAAAGTTTCCTTTAAAGTGGTAAATGCCCTCTCTTGTTCCTCGCCCCACTTAAAACTTACATTTTTCTTAACTAGTTCATTTAGGGGTGCGGCTATGGTGCTGAAATTCTTTACAAACCGCCTATAAAAACTAGCTAAGCCATGGAAAGATCTTACCTCATTTGCATTCTTAGGTGTAGGCCAATCTCGGATTGCCTTAACCTTCTCCTCATCCATGCTAATACCCTTAGACCTTACAACAAACCCAAGAAATATAACAGAATCGGAACAAAATGCACACTTCTTAAAATTAGCATACAATTTATGTTCTCTCAAAGCAATAAAGACAGCATGCAAGTGTGACACATGATCATCTAGGGTTTTGCTATAAACTAGGATATCATCAAAATAAACCACCACAAATTTTCCAATAAAGGCACGCAAAACATGGTTCATTAGTCTCATGAAAGTGCTAGGTGCATTAGTTAAACCGAAAGGCATTACTAACCACTCATACAAACCATATTTTGTTTTAAATGCAGTTTTCCACTCATCTCCTTCTTTCATGCGAATTTGGTAGTATCCATTCTTTAAATCTATCTTAGAAAAGACACTAGAACCATACAACTCATCAAGCATGTCATCTAATCTAGGGATAGGATGTCTATACTTAACCGTGATTTGGTTGATGGCTCGGCAATCCACACACATGCGCCAGGTCCCGTCTTTCTTTAGCACCAAGACAACTGGAACTGAACATGGGTTAGACTTTCTTTCACGAATCCCTTTTGTACGAGCTCATCTACTTGCCTTTGAATTTCCTTTGTTTCGTCAGGATTAGCTCGGTAGGTTGGTTTATTAGGGATAGTCAATCCAGGAACAAAGTCAATCTGGTGCTCTATGCCCCTCAAAGGAGGCAAACCATGTGGTATCTCTTCAGGAAAAATATCAGTAAATTCCTGCATCAAAGAAACAACCACACTAGGCAAAGAAGGGTTAAGAGAGTTAGTAAAATAAACATCCTTGTACATAAGTACAAGAAAGGGTTGGCTTAGACAATAGAACACTCTTGACCTCACTTTTTTGATACAAGAAGGGTTGGCTTAGACAATAGAACACTCTTGACCTTACTTTTTTGTGCAAAAGCACTCACTTTTTGTCTTCTCTCACTCTTTTTGTCTGTACTTTTTTCTTTTTCTCTCTCAGCCTCTTTTTCTTTGGCTGCTTTTTCTTCTCTCTCTTTACATTCTTTTGTAATCTTTGCTTGATCCGCATATGCAAGAGCAGGTTTTAAAGGTTTCAACAAAGTAGCCTTGTTATTCTTGTAGACAGTGTAAGTGTTGTTGGGGGAGATGGAGTGTCGCGCAAGCAAGAAAGTAATCCACCAGTGAACAGAGTGTGTCATAAAAGAACGAACTCCTCGGGGGAGATGGAGTGACGCGCAAGAAAACAATCTAAGAGCGAGTGGCGTGATGCGCAAGAAAGCAATCCTCTGGGAAGTAAAGATTGACGCCCAAGAGAGAGCAATTCTCACGGGGGGGAGATAGAGTGACGCACAAGAAAACCGGTCAACAAACGAGCAGAGTGAGGCGCAAGAAAGTAGTCCTCGGGCGACACGTCACCCAAAAGAAACTAGTCCGTTGGTGCCGCACAAGAAAGCAATTCCTGGGGGAGGTGGAGTGACGTGCAAGAAAAGAAACCGACAAGCGGAGTGTCAGACACAAGAAAGCAGTCGGGTTCGGCGAGATGGAGTGACGCGCAAGAAACCAATCTACCAGCGAGTCGCTTGACGCGCAGGAAAGCAACCAACCAAAGAGATAGAGTGATGAGCCAGAAAGCAGTGCTAGGAGGAGATTGTGTGACACGCAAGAAAGCAGTCCTCGGGATAGAACGAGTACTCGACTTGACTCGCAAGAAAGGAATCCACCGGTGAGAAGAATGGCGTAGATGAAAAACAATCCCACGGGGCGAAGGAGTGACGAGCACGGGAGCAGTCTTCGGGGCAGTTGGAGTGCTGCGTAGGAAAGCAAACCCACCAGTTATTGGAGCGACGCACTAGAAAGCAGTCATCGGGGGAGATGGATTGGCTTGCAAGAAAGCAAATCCTCGGGTGTCGATGGACTGACGTGGCAAGAAAGCAATTCTCAGGGGAGATAGGACCGACCTAAACTTTTAATTAATTTGAGGAGCCTCGGCAGCTCATCAGCAGGAAAGCAACCAACCAGCAAGATGGAGTGATGAGCCAGAAAGCAGTGCTAGGAGGAGATTGTGTGACACGCAAGAAAGCAGTCCTCTCGGGATAGAACGAGTACTCGACTTGACTCGCAAGAAAGGAATCCACCGGTGAGAAGAATGGCGTAGATGAAAAACAATCCCACGGGGCGAAGGAGTGACGAGCACGGGAGCAGTCTTCGGGGCAGTTGGAGTGCTGCGTAGGAAAGCAAACCCACCAGTTATTGGAGCGACGCACTAGAAAGCAGTCCTCGGGGGAGATGGATTGGCGTGCAAGAAAGCAAATCCTCGGGGGTCGATGGACTGACGTGGCAAGAAAGCAATTCTCAGGGGAGATAGAGTCACGCGCAAGAAACCATTCAACAGGCGCGAGTAGAGTGGCACACAAGACAGGAGTCCTTGGGGGAGATGGAGTGTCGCGCAAGCAAGAAAGTAATCCACCAGTGAACAGAGTGTGTCATACAAGAACGAACTCCTCGGGGGAGATGGAGTGACGCGCAAGAAAACAATCTAAGAGCGAATGGCGTGATGCGCAAGAAAGCAATCCTCGAGGAAGTAAAGATTGACGCCCAAGAGAGAGCAATTCTCACGGGGGGAGATAGAGTGACGCACAAGAAAACCGGTCAACAAACGAGCAGGAGTGAGGCGCAAGAAAGCAGTCCTCGGGCGACACGTCACCCAAAAGAAACTAGTCCGTCGGTGTCGCACAAGAAAGCAATTCCTGGGGGAGGTGGAGTGACGTGCAAGAAACCGACAAGCGGAGTGTCAGACACAAGAAAGCAGTCGTTGGGCGAGATGGAGTGACGCGCACGAAAACAATCTAGACGCGCAGGAAAGCAACCAACTAGCAAGATGGAGAGATGAGCCAGAAAGCAGTGCTAGGAGGAGATTGTGTGACACGCAAGAAAACAGTCCTCGGGATAGAACAAGTACTCGACTTGACTCGCAAGAAAGGAAGCAACCAACCAGCAAGATGGAGTGATGAGCCAGAAAGCAGTGCTACGAGGAGATTGTGTGACACGCAAGAAAGCAGTGCTAGGAGGAGATTGTGTGACACGCAAGAAAGCCGTCCTCGGGACAGAACGAGTACTCGACTTGACTCGCAAGCAAGGAATCCACCGGTGAGAAGAATGGCGTAGATGAAAAACAATCCCACGGGGCGAGGGAGTGACGAGCACGGGAGCAGTGTTCGGGGCAGTTGGAGTGCTGCGTAGGAAAGCAAACCTACCAGTTATTGGAGCGACGCACTAGAAAGCAGTCCTCGGGGGAGATGGATTGGCGTGCAAGAATGCAAATCCTCGGGGGTCGATGGATTGACGTGGCAAGAAAGCAATTCTCAGGGGAGATAGAGTCACGCGCAAGAAACCATTCAACAGGCGCGAATAGAGTGGCACACAAGACAGGAGTCCTTGGGGGAGATGGAGTGTCGCGCAAGCAAGAAAGTAATCCACCAGTGAACAGAGTGTGTCATACAAGAACGAACTCCTCGGGGGAGATGGAGTGACGCGCAAGAAAACAATCTAAGAGCGAGTGGCGTGATGCGCAAGAAAGCAATCCTCGGGGAAGTAAAGATTGACGCCCAAGAGAGAGCAATTCTCACGGGGGGGAGATAGAGTGACGCACAAGAAAACCGGTCAACAAACGAGCAGAGTGAGGCGCAAGAAAGCAGTCCTCGGGCGACACGTCCCCCAAAAGAAACTAGTCCGTCGGTGTCGCACAGAAAGCAATTCCTGGGGGAGGTGGAGTGACGTGCAAGAGACCGAAAAGTGGAGTGTCATACACAAGAAAGCAGTCGTTGGGGGAGATGGAGTGACGCGCAAGAAACCAATCTACCAGCGAGTCGCTTGACGCGCAGGAAAGAAACCAACCAGCAAGATGGAGTGATGAGCCAGAAAGCAGTGCTAGGAGGAGATTGTGTGACATACAAGAAAGCAGTCCTCGGGATAGAACGAGTACTCGACTTGACTCGCAAGAAAGGAATCCACCGGTGAGAAGAATGGCGTAGATGAAAAACAATCCCACGTGTCGAAGGAGTGACGAGCACGGGAGCAGTCTTCGGGGCAGTTGGAGTGCTGCGTAGGAAAGCAAACCCACCAGTTATTGGAGCGACGCACTAGAAAGCAGTCCTCGGGGGAGATGGATTGGCGTGCAAGAAAACAAATCATCGGGGGTCGATGGATTGACGTGGCAAGAAAGTAATTCTCAGGCGAGATAGAGTCACGCGCAAGAAACCATTCAACAGGCGCGAGTAGAGAGTGGCACACTAGACAGGAGTCCTTGGGGGAGATGGAGTGTCGCGCAAGCAAGAAAGAGAGTCCTTGGGGGAGATGGAGTGTCGCGCAAGCAAGAAAAGTAATTCACCAGTGAACAGAGTGTGTCATACAAGAACGAACTCCTCGGGGGAGATGGAGTGACGCGCAAGAAAGCAATCTAAGAGCGAGTGGCGTGATGCGCAAGAAAGCAATCCTCGGGGAAGTAAAGATTGACGCCCAAGAGAGAGCAATTCTCACGGGGGGGAGATAGAGTGACGCACAAGAAAACCGGTCAACAAACGAGCAGAGTGAGGCGCAAGAAAGCAGTCCTCGGGCGACATGTCACCCAAAAGAAACTACTCCGTCGGTGTCGCACAAGAAAGCAAATTCCTGGGGGAGGTGGAGTGACGTGCAAGAAACTGACAAGCGCACAAGAAAGCAGTCGTTGGGCGAGATGGAGTGACGCGACCTCGGGGAAGTAAAGATTGACGCCCAAGAGAGAGCAATTGTCACGAGGGGGGGGGGAGATAGAGTGACGCACAAGAAAACCGGTCAACAGCAGAGTGAGGCGCAAGAAAGCAGTCCTCGGGCGACACGTCACCCAAAAGAAACTAGTCCGTCGGTGTCGCACAAGAAAGCAATTCCTGGGGGAGGTGGAGTGACGTGCAAGGAACCGACAAGCGGAGTGTCAGACACAAGAAAGCAGTCGGGTTGGGCGAGATGGAGTAACGCGCAAGAAACCAATCTACCAGCGAGTCGCTTGACGCGCAGGAAAGCAACCAACTAGAGAGATGGAATGATGAGCCAGAAAGCAGTGCTAGGAGGAGATTGTGTGACACGCAAGAAAGCAATCCTCGGGATAGAACAAGTACTCGACTTGACTCGCAAGAAAGGAATCCACCGGTGAAAAGAATGGCGTAGATGAAAAACAATCCCACGGGGCGAAGGTGTGACGAGCACGGGAGCAGTCTTCGGGGCAGTTGGAGTGCTGCGTAGGAAAGCAAACCCACCAGTTATTGGAGCGACGCACTAGAAAGCAGTCCTCGGGGGAGATGGATTGGCGTGCAAGAAAGCAAATCCTCGGGGGTCGATGGACTGACGTGGCAAGAAAGCAATTCTCAGGGGAGATAGAGTCACGCGCAAGAAACCATTCAACAGGCGCGAGTAGAGTGGCACACAAGACAGGAGTCCTTGGGAGAGATGGAGTGTCACGCAAGCAAGAAAGTAATCCACCGGTGAACAGAGTGTGTCATACAAGAACGAACTCCTCGGGGGAGATGGAGTGACGCGTGATGAGCTGCCGAGGCTCCTCAAATTAATTAAGTTTAAGGTCGGTTACCTAAGCTATTTGCAGCAAAGGGCAGCCCTAAGTCGAACCTAAGGATTGTTCTATTTAGTGAATCATATTAAGAAGCATGTAAACAGAGGGGGTTTTGTACCTAAGGATTGTTCTATTTAGTGAATCATATAGAGAAGCATGTAAGTAGGGGGGTTTTGTTGGTTTATGTGATTAACGAAAATTACTTATCAGTGGTAGAGTTTTAAGAGAAAGTAACCAATCCAAGTCTTTACTAATTCTGATTTAAGTTCATCCTTGATTTCTAATGGTCCATTCAATTATTAACCATGTTCTTGGCCTTTAAAACATATCATATCAAGAAGCCTCTCAATGTTCTATGGATTCCACTGGTTAAGCAACCAGAATTCGGATTCAACTAAGAGTAAATGAATTAAGCAAACATTCAAGTCTAGTTTTACCTAAGTCCATGATCCAGCCAAGGTGATTAATCCATCCAAAAGCTCAGAAACATTAATCAACCATACAATCCTCTTTTATCACATGCAATTAAGCAATCACACATGAAGATCCAAATTCGAATTAAGCAATTAAAACAGAATATTTCAAAGGATTGAATGAACTTTGATTAACAACTAAAATGAAGAACAACAACTCATAATCTCAAAACCAATAATCAGAATAGCAAAACCTGGATTGATATGTTGGATTAGCCCTCCATGAACAAGAGGAGCTGAAGTTCTTACAAAATATCTAAAAGAAAACTTAAGAACTAAGGAAAGCTCAAAAATCTGTCTAAAATATCTAATGAGGTGATTATGAATTTCGGCTGCCTCCTTCTTCTGATATAGACCTCCAATTTTACATGCACACCTAAATTGCCCTTAGGGCACACTTGTTCCCATGGGCCTTAGCTTCAATTGGGCTTTGGTTTGGGCCCATTTGGACTTGTGATGAGGAAGTTAGGCCCATTTAAGTGGCAAAAGGTGTCTGGAACCATCAGCTAAGTTGCACAGCAAATAAGACCATCTTCCACATAAAATATGGTGAACCGGTCTTCATATCAATTGCAGCTCTCTCTGTTAGCTTTCCAATGGTACCAGTTTCAGGTCCATATGACATTCCAAACTCAAGTTATGACCCGAATACTGCATGTAGGTCAGGATCCTGCAAGTTATGACCCAAATACTGCATATAGGTCAGGATCCTGCGACAGCATGTCTTCTCTGGCTTCCAGGCTGCTATGACCTTCTGAACGTCCGAATTAGCTTTAGAGCCCTGAAAGAAAGTTGTAGAAAATTCTCTCAGCTTTCCAACAAGGTATGACTCGGAATTTTTGGACATTCAGAACTCAAGATATGCCTGAAACACAGAGACAGCATATAATGCCCAGTATTGCTGGAAATTGCAATTAAGCATAAATGGATCCTAAGTCATGAAATGAGGTCTAAGTCTATGCAATTCAGCCCAAAAGAGGTTTAAAAGACTAAGTATGAGGAATAACTATTATATAAAAAGTCTGTTCATCAATATTTTACTCATGTTTCCCTGTATCTGGGACTGGACAGTTTCCTGGTGAGTCACTATATCTGGACCGGGACCCTGTTTCGGTTCATCCCTTTTACTAACTCAGATATTTTTCTTGTGGATCACTGTTTCTGGGACGGGACAGTTTCCTCGTGAGTCACTATATCTGGTCTGAGACCCTATTTCGATTCATCCCTTTTTCTGACTCAGATATTTTTCTCGTTTTTCCCTTTATCTGTGACGGGACAGTTTCCTGGTGTGTCACTACATCTGGTCCAGGACCCTGTTTCGGTTCATCCGTATTTTTGAATCGGATATTTTTCTCGTGTTTCCCTGTATCTGGGTCTGGAGAATTTCTTGGTGACTCACTATATCTGGACCGGGACCTTATTTCGGTTCATCTCTGTTTCTGACTCAGAAATTTTTCTCGTGTTTCCTTGTATCTGGGATTGGACAGTTTCCTGGTGAGTCATTATTTTTGGTCTGATACCCTGTTTCAATTCATCGCTATTTCTGACTCGGTTATTTTTCTTGTGTTTCCCTGTGTCAGGGACGGGACAGTTTCCTGGTGAGTCACTACATCTGGTCCATGACCTTATTTTTGTTCATCCCTATTACTGACTCAGATATTTTTCTTGCGAATCACTGTTTCTGGGACGGGACAGTTTCCTGGTGAGTCACTTTATCTGGTCTGAGACCCTGTTTCGGTACATTGTTATTTTTGACTCGGATATTTTTCTTGTTTTTCCCTGTATATGTGACAGGACAATTTCCTGGTGAGTCGCTATATCTGGATTGGGACCCTATTTCGGTTCATCCCTGTTACTGACTCAGATATTTTTCTTGTGGATCACTGTTTCTGGGACGGGACAGTTTCCTCGTGAGTCACTATCTCTGGTCTGAGACCCTATTTCGATTCATCCCTGTTTCTGACTCATATAGTTTTCTTGTGTTTCTCTGTATCTAGGATTGGACAGTTTCCTGGTGAGTCACTATATTTAGTCTGATACCGTCAATGCTTTTGACTCGGTTCTTTTTCTTGTGTTTCGCTGTATCTGGGACGGGATAGTTTGCTGGTGAGTCACAATATCTGGTCCAGGACCCTGTGTCGGTTCATCCCTGTTCCTGACTCAAATATTTTTCTCGTGGATCTCTGTTTCTGGGACGGGACAGTTTCCTGGTGAGTCACTATATCTGGTTTGAGACCCTCTTTCGGTTTATCCCTGTTTCTGACTTGGTTATTTTTCTTGTATTTCCCTTTATCTAGGACTGGAATGTTTCCTGGTGAGTCACTATGTTTTTCTTGTTTCGGTTCATCCCTATTACTGACTCAGATATTTTTCTTGCGGATCACTGTTTCTGGGACGAGACAGTTTCCTGGTGAGTCACTATATCTTGACCGGAACACTGTTTCGATTCATCCCTGTTTCTGACTCGGTTATTTTTCTTGTGTTTCCCTGTGTCAGGAACGGGACAGTTTCCTAGTGAGTCACTACGTCTGGTCCAGACCCTGTTTCGGTTCATCCCTGTTACTGACTCAGATATTTTTCTGGTGAATCACTGTTTCTGGGACGGGACAGTTTCCTGGTGAGTCACTATATCTGGTCTGAGACCTTGTTTCGGTTCTTCCCTGTTTATGACTCGGATATTTTTCTTCTTTTTTCCCTGTATCTGTGACTGGACAGTTTCCTGGTGAGTCACTACACTAGTCCAGGACCTTGTTTCGGTTCATCCCTATTTTTGACTCGGATATTTTTCTCGTGTTTCCCTGTATCTGGGACTGGACAGTTTCCTGGTGAGTCACTATATCTGGACCGGGACCCTGTTTCGGTTCATCCCTGTTACTGACTAAAATATTTGTCTTGTGGATCTCTGTTTCAGGGACGGGAAAGTTTCCCGGTGAGTTACTATATCTGGACCGGGACACTGTGTCGGTTCATCCCTGTTTCTGACTCAGATATTTTTCTTGTTTTTCCCTGTATCTGCGACGGGACAGTTTCCTGATGAGTCACTATATCTGGACCGGGACCCTGTTTCGGCTCATCCCGGTTACTGACTCAAATATTTTTCTCGTGTTTCCCTTTATCTGGGACTGGAGAATTTCCTGGAGAGTCACTATATCTGGACTGGGACCCTGTTTCGGTTCATCCCTGTTTCTGACTCGAATATCTTTTTATTTTTCCCTGTATCTGTGAAGGGTCAGTTTCCTGGTGAGTCACTATATCTGGATTGGGACCCTGTTTCGGCTCAATTGTTACTGACTCATATATATTTTTCTGTTGAATCACTGTTTCTGGGACGAGACAGTTTCCTGGTCAGTCACTATATCTAGTTTGAAACCCTGTTTCGGTTCATCCCTTTTTCTGACTCAGTTAATTTTCTTGTGTTTCGCTATATCTGGGATGGGATAGTTTCCTGGTGAGTCACTACATCTGGTCCAGGACCCTGTTTCGGTTCATCCATATTTCTGATTAGATATTTTTCTCGTGTTTCCCTGTATCTGGGATTGGACAATTTCCTGGTGAATCACTATATTTGGTCTGATACACTGTTTCGGTTCATCCCTGCTTCTGACTCAGTTATTTTTCTTGTGTTTCGCTGTATCTGGGACGGGATAGTTTCCTGGTGAGTTACTATATCTTGTCCAGGACTCTGTTTCGGTTCATCCCTGTTACTCACTCAGATATTTTTCTGGTGAATCACTGTTTCTGGGACGGGACAGTTTCCTAGTGAGTCACTATATCTGGTCTGAGACCCTGTTTTGGTTCATCCCTGTTTCTGACTCGGATATTTTTCTTGTTTTTCCCTGTATCTGCGACGGGACAGTTTCCTGATGAGTCACTATATCTGGACCGAGACCCTGTTTCGGCTCATCCCGGTTACTAACTCAAATATTTTTCTCGTGTTTCCCTTTATCTGGGACTGGAGAATTTCCTGGATAGTCACTATATCTGGACCGGGACCCTGTTTCGGTTCATCCGTGTTTCCCTTTATCTGGGATTGGACAGTTTCCTGGTGAGTCACTATATTTGGCCTGCTACCCTATTTCGGTTCATCCTTGTTTCTGACTCGGTTATTTTTCTTGTGTTTCCCTGTATCAAGGACGAGACATTATCCTGGTGAGTCACTACAACTGGTCCAGGACCTTGTTTCGGTTCATCCCTATTTTTGACTGGGATATTTTTCTTATTTTTCCCTATATCTGTGACGGGACAGTTTCTTAGTGAGTCACTATATATAGATTGGGACCCCGTTTCGGTTCATCCCTGTTACTAACTCAGATATTTTTCTGGTGAATACGCAAGAAAGCAGTCCTCGGGCGACACGTCACCTAAAAGAAACAAGTCCATCGGTGTCGCACAAGAAAGCAATTCCTGGGGGAGGTGGGGTGACGTGCAAGAAACCGACAAGTGGAGTGTCCGACACAAGAAAGCAGTCGCTGGGCGAGATGGAGTGACGCGCAAGAAACCAATCTACAAGCGAGTCGCTTGATGCGCAGGAAGGAAACTAACCAGCAAGATGGAGTGATGAGCCAGAAAGCAGTGCTAGGAGGAGATTGTGTGACACGCAAGAAAGCAGTCCTCGGGATAGAACGAGTACTCGACTTGACTCGCAAGAAAGGAATCCACCGGTGAGAGGAATGGCGTAGACGAAAAACAATCCCACGGGGCGAAGGAGTGGCGAGCACGGGAGCAGTCTTCGGGGCAGTTGGAGTGCCGCGTAGGAAAGCAAACCACCAGTTATTGGAGCGACGCACTAGAAAGCAGTCCTCGGGGGAGATGGATTGGCGTGCAAGAAAGCAAATTCTCGGGGGACAATGGATTGACGTGGCAAGAAAGCAATTCTCAGGGGAGATAATGTCACGCGCAAGAAACCATTCAACAGGCGAGAAGAGTGGCACACAACAGGGGAGATAGAGTCACGCGCAAGAAACCATTCAACAGGCGAGAAGTGTGGCACACAAGACAGGAGTCCTTGGGGGAGATGGAGTGTCGCGCAAGCAAGAAAGTAATCCCACCAGTGAACAGAGTGTGTCATACAAAACGAACTCCTCGGGGGAGATGGAGTGACGCGCAAGAAAACAATCTCAGAGCGAGTGGCGTGATGCGCAAGAAAGCAATCCGCGGGGAAGTAAAGATTGACGCCCAAGAGAGAGCAATTCTCACTGGGGGAGATAGAGTGACGCACACGAAAACCGGCCAACAAACGAGCAGAGTGAGGCGCAAGAAAGCAGTCCTCGGGCGACACGTCACCCAAAAGAAACTAGTCCGTCGGTGTCGCACAAGAAAGCAATTCCTGGGGGAGGTGGAGTGACGCGCAAGAAACCGACAAGCAGTGTCCGACACAAGAAAGCAGTCGTTGGGCGAGATGGAGTGACGCGCAAGAAACCAATCTACAAGCAAGTCGCTTGACGCGCAGGAAGGCAACCAACCAGCAAGATGGAGTGATGAGCCAGAAAGCAGTGCTAGGAGGAGATTGTGTGACACGCAAGAAAGCAGTCCTCGGGATAGAACGGGTACTCGACTTGACTCGCAAGAAAGGAATCCACCGGTGAGAGGAATGGCGTAGACGAAAAACAATCCCACTGGGCGAAGGAGTAACGAGCACGGGAGCAGTCTTCGGGGCAGTTGGAGTGCCGCGTAGGAAAGCAAACCACCAGTTATTGGAGCGACGCACTAAAAAGCAGTCCTCGGGGGAGATGGATTGGCGCGCAAGAAAGCAAATTCTCGGGGGGCGATGGATTGACGTGGCAAGAAAGCAATTCCCAGGGGAGATAGAGTCACGAGCAAGAAACCATTCAACAGGCGAGAAGAGTGGCACACAAGACAGGAGTCCTTGGGGGAGATGGAGTGTCGAAGCAAGAAAGTAATCCCACCAGTGAACAGAGTGTGTCATACAAGAACGAACTCCTCGGGGGAGATGGAGTGACGCGCAAGAAAACAATTTCAGAGCGAGTGGCGTCTACGCGTTCTTTCGTTAGGCGCCCCTTCTAAAGGTTGACGCCCAGGAGAGAGCAATTCTCACGGGGGGAGATAGAGTGACGCACAAGAAAACCGGTCAACAAACGAGCAGAGTGAGGCGCAAGAAAGCAGTCCTCGGGCGACACGTCACCCAAAAGAAACTAGTCCGTCGGTGTCGCACAAGAAAGCAATTCCTGGGGGAGGTGGGGTGACGTGCAAGAAACCGACCAGCGGAGTGCCCGACACAAGAAAGCAGTCGTTGGGCGAGATGGAGTGACGCGCAAGAAACCAATCTACAAGCGAGTCGCTTGACGCGCAGGAAGGCAACCAACCAGCAAGATGGAGTGATGAGCCAGAAAGCAGTGCTAGGAGGAGATTGTGTGACACGCAAGAAAGCAGTCCTCGGGATAGAACGGTTACTCGACTTGACTCGCAAGAAAGGAATCCACCGGTGAGAGCAATGGCGTAGACGAAAAACAATCCCACGGGGCGAAGGAGTGACGTGCACGGGCGCAGTCTTCGGGGCAGTTGGAGTGCCGCGTAGGAAAGCAAACCACCAGTTATTGGAGCGACGCACTAGAAAGCAGTCCTCGGGGGAGATGGATTGGCGTGCAAGAAAGCAAATTCTCGGGGGGCGATGGATTGACGTGGCAAGAAAGCAATTCTCAGGGGAGATAGAGTCACGCGCAAGAAACCATTCAACAGGCGAGAAGAGTGGCACACAAGACAGGAGTCCTTGGGGGAGATGGAGTGTCGCGCAAGCAAGAAAGTAATCCACCAGTGAACAGAGTGTGTCATACAAGAACGAACTCCTCGGGGGAGATGGAGTGACGCGCAAGAAAACAATCTCAGAGCGAGTGGCGTGATGCGCAAGAAAGCAATCCGCGGGGAAGTAAAGATTGACGCCCAAGAGAGAGCAATTCTCACGGGGGGAGATAGAGTGACGCACAAGAAAACCGGTCAACAAACGAGCAGAGTGAGGCGCAAGAAAGCAGTCCTCGGGCGACACGCCACCCAAAAGAAACTAGTCCGTCGGTGTCGCACAAGAAAGCAATTCCTGGGGGAGGTGGGGTGACGTGCAAGAAACCGACAAGCGGAGTGTCCGACACAAGAAAGCAGTCGTTGGGCGAGATGGAGTGACGCGCAAGAAACCAATCTACAAGCGAGTCGCTTGACGCGCAGGAAGGCAACCAACCAGCAAGATGGAGTGATGAGCCAGAAAGCAGTGCTAGGAGGAGATTGTGTGACACGCAAGAAAGCAGTCCTCGGGATAGAACGAGTACTCGACTTGACTCGCAAGAAAGGAATCCACCGGTGAGAGGAATGGCGTAGACGAAAAACAATCCCACGGGGCGAAGGAGTGGCGAGCACGGGAGCAGTCTTCGGGGCAGTTGGAGTGCCGCGTAGGAAGGCAAACCACCAGTTATTGGAGCGACGCACTAGAAAGCAGTCCTCGGGGGAGATGGATTGGCGTGGAAGAAAGCAAATTCTCGGGGGGCGACGGATTGACGTGGCAAGAAAGCAATTCTCAGGGGAGATAGAGTCACGCGCAAGAAACCATTCAACAGGCGAGAAGAGTGGCACACAAGACAGGAGTCCTTGGGGGAGATGGAGTGTCGCGCAAGCAAGAAAGTAATCCACCAGTGAACAGAGTGTGTCATACAAGAACGAACTCCTCGGGGGAGATGGAGTGACGCGCAAGAAAACAATCTCAGAGCGAGTGGCGTGATGCGCAAGAAAGCAATCCGCGGGGAAGTAAAGATTGACGCCCAAGAGAGAGCGATTCTCACGGGGGGAGATAGAGTGACGCACAAGAAAACCGGTCAACAAACGAGCAGAGTGAGGCGCAAGAAAGCAGTCCTCGGGCGACACGCCACCCAAAAGAAACTAGTCCGTCGGTGTCGCACAAGAAAGCAATTCCTGGGGGAGGTGGGGTGACGTGCAAGAAACCGACAAGCGGAGTGTCCGACACAAGAAAGCAGTCGTTGGGCGAGATGGAGTGACGCGCAAGAAACCAATCTACAAGCGAGTCGCTTGACGCGCAGGAAGGCAACCAACCAGCAAGATGGAGTGATGAGCCAGAAAGCAGTGCTAGGAGGAGATTGTGTGACACGCAAGAAAGCAGTCCTCGGGATAGAACGAGTACTCGACTTGACTCGCAAGAAAGGAATCCACCGGTGAGAGGAATGGCGTAGACGAAAAACAATCCCACGGGGCGAAGGAGTGACGAGCACGGGAGCAGTCTTCGGGGCAGTTGGAGTGTCGCATAGGAAAGCAAACCAACAGTTATTGGAGCGACGCACTAAAAAGCAGTCCTCGGGGGAGATGGATTGGCGTGCAAGAAAGCAAATTCTCGGGGGGCGACGGATTGACGTGGCAAGAAAGCAATTCTCAGGGGAGATAGAGTCACGCGCAAGAAACCATTCAACAGGCGAGAAGAGTGGCACACAAGATAGGAGTCCTTGGGGGAGATGGAGTGTCGCGCAAGCAAGAAAGTAATCCCACCAGTGAACAGAGTGTGTCATACAACAACGAACAACTCGGGGGAGATGGAGTGACGCGCAAGAAAACAATCTCAGAGCGAGTGGCGTGATGCGCAAGAAAGCAATCCGCGGGGAAGTAAAGATTGACGCCCAAGAGAGAGCAATTCTCACGGGGGGAGATAGAGTGACGCACAAGAAAACCGGTCAACAAACGAGCAGAGTGAGGCGCAAGAAAGCAGTCCTCGGGCGACACGTCACCCAAAAGAAACTAGTCCGTCGGTGTCGCACAAGAAAGCAATTCCTGGGGGAGGTGGAGTGACGCGCAAGAAACCGACAAGCGGAGTGTCCGACACAAGAAAGCAGTCGTTGGGCGAGATGGAGTGACGCACAAGAAACCAATCTGCAACCGAGTCGCTTGTCGCGCAGGAAGGCAACCAACCAGCAAGATGGAGAGATGAGCCAGAAAAGATTGACGCCCAAGAGAGAGCAATTCTCACGGGGGGAGATAGATTGACGCATAAGAAAACCGGTCAACAAACGAGCAGAGTGAGGTGCAAGAAAGCAGTCCTCGGGCGACACGTCACACAAAAGAAACTAGTCCGTCGGTGTCGCACAAGAAAGCAATTCCTGGGGGAGGTGGAGTGACGTGCAAGAAACCGACAAGCGGAGTGTCCGACACAAGAAAGCAGTCGTTGGGTAAGATGGAGAGACGCGCAAGAAACCAGTCTACAAGCGAGTCGCCTAACGCGCAGGAAAGCAACCAACCAGCAAGATGGAGTGATGAGCCAGAAAGCAGTGCTAGGAGGAGATTGTGTGACACGCAAGAAAGCAGTCCTCGGGATAGAACGAGTACTCGACTTGACTCGCAAGAAAGGAATCCACCGGTGAGAGGAAATGGCGTAGATGAAAAACAATCCCACGGGGCGAAGGAGTGACGAGCACGGGAGCAGTCTTCGGGGCAGTTGGAGTGCCGCGTAGGAAACAAACCACCTGTTATTGGAGCGACGCACTAGAAAGCAGTCCTCGGGGGAGATGGATTGGCGTGCAAGAAAGCAAATTCTCGGGGGGCGATGGATTGACGTGGCAAGAAAGCAATTCTCAGGGGAGATAGAGTCACGCGCAAGAAACCATTCAACAGGCGAGAAGAGTGGCACACAAGACAGGAGTCCTTGGGGGAGATGGAGTGTCGCGCAAGCAAGAAAGTAATCCACCAGTGAACAGAGTGTGTCATACAAGAACGAACTCCTCGGGGGAGATGGAGTGACGCGCAAGAAAACAATCTCAGAGCGAGTGGCGTGATGCGCAAGAAAGCAATCTACGGGGGAGTAAAGATTGACGCCCAAGAGAGAGCAATTCTCACGGGGGGAGATAGAGTGACGCACAAGAAAACCGGTCAACAAACGAGCAGAGTGAGGCGCAAGAAAGCAGTCCTCGGGCGACACGTCACCCAAAAGAAACTAGTCCGTCGGTGTCGCACAAGAAGGCAATTCCTGGGGGAGGTGCAGTGACGTGCAAGAAACCGACAATCGGAGTGTTCGACACAAGAAAGCTGTCGTTGGGCGAGATGGAGTGACGCGCCAGAAACCAGTCTACAAGCGAATCGCCTAACGCGCAGGAAAGCAACCAACCAGCAAGATGGAGTGATGAGCCAGAAAGCAGTGCTAGGAGGAGATTGTGTGACACGCAAGAAAGCAGTCCTCGGGATAGAACGAGTACTCGACTTGACTCACAAGAAAGGAATCCAACGGTGAGAGGAATGGCGTACTACTTTTTGTTAGGGTGCCCCGCTTGGAGTGACGAGCACGGGAGCGGTCTTCGGGGCAGTTGGAGTGCCGCGTAGGAATGCAAACCACCAGTTATCGGAGCGACGCACTGGAAAGCAGTCCTCGGGGGAGATGGATTGGCGTGCAAGAAAGCAAATTCTCGGGGGGCGATGGATTGACGTGGCAAGAAAGCAATTCTCAGGGGAGATAGAGTCACGCGCAAGAAACCATTCAACAGGCGAGAAGAGTGGCACACAAGACAGGAGTCCTTGGGGGAGATGGAGTGTCGCGCAAGCAAGAAAGTAATCCACCAGTGAACAGAGTGTGTCATACAAGAACGAACTCCTCGGGGGAGATGGAGTGACGCGCAAGAAAACAATCTCAGAGCGAGTGGCGTGATGCGCAAGAAAGCAATCCGCGGGGAAGTAAAGATTGACCCCCATGAGAGAGTAATTCTCACGGGGGGAGATAGAGTGACGCACAAGAAAACCGGTCAACAAACGAGCAGAGTGAGGCGCAACAAAGCAGTCCTCGGGCGACACGCCACCCAAAAGAAACTAGTCCGTCGGTGTCGCACAAGAAAGCAATTCCTAGGGGAGGTGGAGTGACGTGCAAGAAACCGACAAGCGGAGTGTCCGACACAAGAAAGCAGTCGTTAGGCGAGATGGAGTGACGCACAAGAAACCAGTCTACAAGCGAGTCGCTTGACGCGCAGGAAAGCAACCAACCAGCAAGATGGAGTGATGAGCCAGAAAGCAGTGCTAGGAGGAGATTATGTGACACGCAAGAAAGTAGTCCTCGGGATAGAACGAGTACTCGACTTGACTCGTAAGAAAGGAATCCACCGATCAGAGGAATGGCGTAGATGAAAAACAATCCCACGGGGCGAAGGAGTGACGAGCACGGGAGCAGTCTTCGGGGCAGTTGGAGTGCCACGTAGGAAAGCAAACCACCCAGTTATTGGAGCGACGCACTAGAAAGCAGTCCTCGGGGGAGATGGATTGGCGTGCAAGAAAGCAAATTCTCGGGGGGCGATGGATTGACATGGCAAGAAGGCAATTCTCAGGGTAGATAGAGTCATGCGCAAGAAACCATTCAACAGGCGAGAAGAGTGGCACACAAGACAAGAGTCCTTGGGGGAGATGGAGTGCCGCGCAAGCAAGAAAGTAATCCACCAGTGAACAGAGTGTGTCATACAAGAACGAACTCCTCGGGGGAGATGGAGTGACGCGCAAGAAAACAATCTCAGAGCGAGTGGCGTGATGCGCAAGAAAGCAATCCGCGGGGAAGTAAAGATTGACGCCCAAGAGAGAGCAATTCTCACGGGGGGAGATAGAGTGACGCACAAGAAAACCGGTCAACAAACGAGCAGAGTGAGGCGCAACAAAGCAGTCCTCGGGCGACACGTCACCCTAAAGAAACTAGTCCGTCGGTGTCGCACAAGAAAGCTATTCCTGGGGGAGGTGGAGTGACGTGTAAGAAACCGACAAGCGGAGTGTCCGACACAAGAAAGCAGTCGTTGGGCGAGATGGAGTGACGCGCAAGAAACCAATCTACAAGCGAGTCGCTTGACGGGCAGGAAAGCAACCAACCAGCAAGATGGAGTGATAAGCTAGAAAGCAGTGCTCGGAGGAGAATGTGTGACACGCAAGAAAGCAGTCGTCGGGATAGAACGAGTACTCGACTTGACTCGCAAGAAAGGAATCCACCGGTGAGAGGAATGGCGTAGACGAAAAACAATCCCACGGAGCGAAGGAGTGACGAGCACGGGAGCAGTCTTCGGGGCAGTTGGAGTGCCGCGTAGGAAAGCAAACCACCAGTTATTGGAGCGACGCACTAGAAAGCAGTCCTCGGGGGAGATGGATTGGCGTGCAAGAAAGCAAATTCTCGGGGGGCGACGGATTGACGTGGCAAGTGATGAACACACTTTTTATACAATAGTTATTCCTCATACTTAGTCTTTTAAACCTCTTTTGGGCTGAATTGCATAGACTTAGACCTCATTTCATGACTTAGGATCCATTTATGCTTAATTGCAATTTCCAGCAATACTGGGCATTATATGCTGTCTCTGTGTTTCAGGCATATCTTGAGTTCTGGATGTCCAAAAATTCCGAGTCATACGTTGTTGGAAAGCTGAGAGAATTTTCTACAAATTTCTTTCAGGGCTCCAAAGCTAATTCGGACATTCCGAAGGTCATATGTGGCCTGGAAACCAGAGAAGACATGCTGTCGCAGGATCCTGACCTACATGCAGTATTTGAGTCATAACTTGAGTTTTACATGTCATCTTGACCTGAAACTGGTACCATTGGAAAGCTAACAGACAATACTCGGGGGAGATGGAGTGACGCGCAAGAAAACAATCTCAGAGCAGGTGGCGTGATGCGCAGGAAAGCAATCCGCGGGAGAGTAAAGATTGACGCCCAAGAGAGAGCAATTCTCACGGGGGCAGATAGAGTGACGCACAAGAAAACCGGTCAACAAACGAGCAGAGTGAGGCGCAAGAAAGCAGTCCTCGGGCGACACGTCACCCAAAAGAAACTAGTCCGTCGGTGTCGCACAAGAAAGCAATTCCTGGGGGAGGGGGAATGACGCGCAACAAACCGACAAGCGGAGTGTCCGACACAAGAAAGCAGTCGTTGGGCGAGATGGAGTGACGCGCAAGAAACCAATCTACAAGCGAGTCGCTTGACGCGCAGGAAGGCAACCAACCAGCAAGATGGAGTGATGAGCCAGAAAGCAGTGCTAGGAGGAGATTGTGTGACACGCAAGAAAGCAGTCCTCGAGATAGACCGAGTACTCGACTTGACTCGCAAGAAAGGAATCCACCGGTGAGAGGAATGGCGTAGACGAAAAACAATCCCACGGGGCGAAGGGAGTGACGAGCACGGGAGCAGTCTTCGGGGCAGTTGGAGTGCCGCGTAGGAAAGCAAACCACCAGTTATTGGAGCGACGCACTAGAAAGGAGTCCTCGGGGGAGATGGATTGGCGCGCAAAGAAAGCAAATTCTCGGGAGGCGATGGATTGACGTGGCAAGAAAGCAATTCTCAGGGGAGATAGAGTCACGCGCAAGAAACCATTCAACATGCGAGAAGAGTGGCACATAAGACAGGAGTCCTTGGGGGAGATGGAGTGTCGCACAAGCAAGAAAGTAATCCACCAGTGAACAGAGTGTGTTCATACAAGAACGAACTCCTCGGGGGAGATGGAGTGACGCGCAAGAAAACAATCTCAGAGCGAGTGGCGTGATGCGCAAGAAAGCAATCCGCGGGGAAGTAAAGATTGACGCCCAAGAGAGAGCAATTCTCACGGGGGGAGATAGAGTGACACACAAGAAAACCGGTCAACAAACGAGCAGAGTGAGGCGCAAGAAAGCAGTCCTCGGGCGACACGTCACCCAAAAGAAAACTAGTTTGTCGGTGTCGCACTAGAAAGCAATTCCTGGGGGAGGTGAGTGACGCGCAAGAAAACAATCTCAGAGCGAGTGGCGTGATGCGCAAGAAAGCAATGCGCGGGGAAGTAAAGATTGACGCCCAAGAGAGAGCAATTGTCACGGGGGGAGATAGAGTGACGCACAAGAAAATCGGCCAACAAACCAGCAGAGTGAGGCGCAAGAAAGCAGTCCTCGGGCGACACGTCACCCAAAAGAAAACTAGTTCGTCGGTGTCGCACTAGAAAGCAATTCCTGGGGGAGGTGAGTGACGCGCAAGAAAACAATCTCAGAGCGAGTGGCGTGATGCGCAAGAAAGCAATCCGCGGGGAAGTAAAGATTGACGCCCAAGAGAGAGCAATTCTCACGGGGGGAGATAGAGTGACGCACAAGAAAACCGGTCAACAAACGAGCAGAGTGAGGCGCAAGAAAGCAGTCCTCGGGCGACACGTCACCCAAAAGAAACTAGTCCGTCGGTGTCGCACAAGAAAGCAATTCCTGGGGGAGGCGGAGTGACGTACAAGAAACCGACAAGCGGAGTGTCCGACACAAGAAAGCAGTCGTTGGGCGAGATGGAGTGACGCGCAAGAAACCAATCTACAAGCGAGTCGCTTGACGCGCAGGAAGGCAACCAACCAGCAAGATGGAGTGATGAGCCAGAAAGCAGTGCTAGGAGGAGATTGTGTGACACGCAAGAAAGCAGTCCTCGGGATAGAACGAGTACTCGACTTGACTCGCAAGAAAGGAATCCACCGGTGAGAGGAATGGCGTAGATGAAGAACAATCCCACGAGGCGAAGGAGTGACGAGCACGGGAGCAGTCTTCGGGGCAGTTAGAGAGGATAGAACGAGTACTCGACTTGACTCGCAAGAAAGGAATCCACGGTGAGAGGAATGGCGTAGACGAAAAACAATCCCACGGGGCGAAAGAGTGACGAGCACGGGAGCAGTCTTCGGGGCAGTTTGAGTGCCGCGTAGGAAAGCAAACCACCAGTTATTAGAGCGACGCACTAGAAAGCAGTCCTCGGGGGAGATGGATTGGCGTGCAAGAAAGCAAATTCTCGGGGGGGCGATGGATTGACGTGGCAAGAAAGCACTTCTCAGGGGAGATAGAGTCACGCGCAAGAAACCATTCAACAGGCGAGAAGAGTGGCACACAAGACAGGAGTCCTTGGGGGAGATGGAGTGTCGCGCAAGCAAGAAAGTAATCCCACCAGTGAACAGAGTGTGTCATACAAGAACGAACTCCTCGGGGGAGATGGAGTGACGCGCAAGAAAACAATCTCAGAGCGAGTGGCGTGATGCGCAAGAAAGCAATCCGCGGGGAAGTAAAGATTGACGCCCAAGAGAGAGCAATTCTCACGGGGGGAGATAGAGTGACGCACAAGAAAACCGGTCAACAAACGAGCAGAGTGAGGCGCAAGAAAGCAGTCCTCGGGCGACACGCCACCCAAAAGAAACTAGTCCGTCGGTGTCGCACAAGAAAGCAATTCCTGGGGGAGGTGGGGTGACGTGCAAGAAACCGACAAGCGGAGTGTCCGACACAAGAAAGCAGTCGTTGGGCGAGATGGAGTGACGCGCAAGAAACCAATCTACAAGCGAGTCGCTTGACGCGCAGGAAGGCAACCAACCAGCAAGATGGAGTGATGAGCCAGAAAGCAGTGCTAGGAGGAGATTGTGTGACACGCAAGAAAGCAGTCCTCGGGATAGAACGAGTACTCGACTTGACTCGCAAGAAAGGAATCCACCGGTGAGAGGAATGGCGTAGACGAAAAACAATCCCAGGGGGCGAAGGAGTGACGAGCACGGGAGCAGTCTTCGGGGCAGTTGGAGTGCCGCGTAGGAAAGCAAACCACCAGTTATTGGAGCGACGCACTAGAAAGCAGTCCTCGGGGGAGATGGATTGGCGTGCAAGAAAGCAAATTCTCGGGGGGCGACGGATTGACGTGGCAAGAAAGCAATTCTCAGGGGAGATAGAGTCACGCGCAAGAAACCATTCAACAGGCGAGAAGAGTGGCACACAAGACAGGAGTCCTTGGGGGAGATGGAGTGTCGCGCAAGCAAGAAAGTAATCCACCAGTGAACAGAGTGTGTCATACAAGAACGAACTCCTCGGGGGAGATGGAGTGACGCGCAAGAAAACAATCTCAGAGCGAGTGGCGTGATGCGCAAGAAAGCAATCCGCGGGGAAGTAAAGATTGACCCCCAAGAGAGAGCAATTGTCACGGGGGAAGATAGAGTGACGCACAAGAAAACCGGTCAACAAACGAGCAGAGTGAGGCGCAACAAAGCAGTCCTGTGGCGACACGTCACCCAAAAGAAACTAGTCCGTCGGTGTCGCACAAAATTTGGATTGGATTTGGCTTGATTTCTTCAAGTGGATCCTTATCACCGTCGGTGTCACACAAGAAAGCAATTCCGGGGGGAGGTGGAGTGACGTGCAAGAAACCGACAAGCGGAGTGTCCGACACAAGAAAGCAGTCGTTGGGCGAGATGGAATGACGCGCAAGAAACCAGTCTACAAGCGAGTCGCCTGACGCGCAGGAAAGCAACCAACCAGCAAGATGGAGTGATGAGCCAGAAAGCAGTGCTAGGAGGAGATTGTGTGACACGCAAGAAAGCAGTCCTCGGGATAGAACGAGTACTCGACTTGACTCGCAAGAAAGGAATCCACCGGTGAGAGGAATGCCGTAGATGAAAAACAATCCCACGGGGCGAAGGAGTAACGAGCACAGGAGCAGTCTTCGGGGCAGTTGGAGTGCCGCGTAGGAAAGCAAACCACCAGTTATTGGAGCGACGCACTAGAAAGCAGTCCTCGGGGGAGATGGATTGGCGTGCAAGAAAGCAAATTCTCGGGGGGCGATGGATTGACGTGGCAAGAAAGCAATTCTCAGGGGAGACAGAGTCACGCGCAAGAAATCATTCAACAGGCGAGAAGAGTGGCACACAAGACAGGAGTCCTTGGAACGCGCAAGAAACCATTCAACAGGCGCGAGTAGAGTGGCACACAGGAGAGGAGTCCTTGGGGGAGATGGAGTGTCGCGCAAGCAAGAAAGTAATCCACCAGTGAACAGAGTGTGTCATACAAGAACGAACTCCTCGGGGGAGATGGAGTGACGCGCAAGAAAACAATCTCAGAGCGAGTGGCGTGATGCGCAAGAAAGCAATCCGCGGGGAAGTAAAGATTGACGCCCAAGAGAGAGCAATTCTCACGGGGGGAGATAGAGTGACGCACAAGAAAACCGGTCAACAAACGAGCAGAGTGAGGCGCAAGAAAGCAGTCCTCGGGCGACACGTCACCCAAAAGAAACTAGTCCGTCGGTGTCGCACAAGAAAGCAATTCCTGGGGGAGGTGGAGTGACGTGCAAGGAACCGACAAGCGGAGTGTCAGACACAAGAAAGCAGTCGGGTTGGGTGAGATGGACTGACGCGCAAGAAACCAATCTACCAGCGGACGCGCAGGAAAGCAACCAACCAGAGAGATGGAGTGATGAGCCAGAAAGCAGTGCTAGGAAGAGATTGTGTGAAGTGACGCGCAAGAAACCAATCTACAAGCGAGTCGCTTGACGCACATGGAGGCAACCAACCAGCAAGATGGACTGATGGGCCAGAAAGCAGTGCTAGGAGGAGATTGTGTGACACGCAAGAAAGCAGTCCTCGGGATAGAACGAGTACTCGACTTGACTCGCAAGAAAGGAATCCACCGGTGAGAGGAATGACGTAGATGAAAAACAATTCCACGGGGCGAAGGAGTGACGAGCACGGGAGCAGTCTTCGGGGCAGTTAGAGTGCCGCGTAGGAAAGTAAACCACCAGTTATTAGAGCGACGCACTAGAAAGCAGTCCTCGGGGGAGATGGATTGGCGTGCAAGAAAGCAAATTCTCGGGGGGCGACGGATTGACGTGGCAAGAAAGCAATTCTCAGGGGAGATAGAGTCACGCGCAAGAAACCATTCAACAGGCGAGAAGAGTGGCACACAAGACAGGAGTCCTTGGGGGAGATGGAGTGTCGCGCAAGCAAGAAAGTAATCCACCAGTGAACAGAGTGTGTCATACAAGAACGAACTCCTCGGGGGAGATGGAGTGACGCGCAAGAAAACAATCTCAGAGCGAGTGGCGTGGTACGCAAGAAAGCAATCCGTGGGGAAGTAAAGATTGACGCCCAAGAGAGAGCAATTCTCACGGAGGGGAGATAGAGTGACACACAAGAAAACCGGTCAACAAACGAGCAGAGTGAGGCGCAACAAAGCAGTCCTCGGGCGACACGTCACCCAAAAGAAAACTAGTCCGTCGGTGTCGCACAAGAAAGCAATTCCTGGGGGAGGTGGGGTGACGTGCATGAAACCGACAAGCGGAGTGTCCGACACAAGAAAGCAGTCGTTGGGCGAGATGGAGTGACGCGCAAGAAACCATTCTACAAGCGAGTCGCTTGACGCGCAGGAAGGCAGTCAACCAGCAAGATGGAGTTATGAGACAGAAAGCAGTGATAGGAGGAGATTGTGTGACACGCAAGAAAGCAGTCCTCGAGATAGAACGAGTACTCGACTTGACTCGCAAGAGAGGAATCCACCGGTGAATGTCATACAAGAACGAACTCCTCGGGGGAGATGGAGTGACGCACAATAAAACAATCTCAGAGCGAGTGGCGTGATGCGCAAGAAAGCAATCCGTGGGGAAGTAAAGATTGACGCTCAAGAGAGAGCAATTGTCACGGGGGGAGATAGAGTGACGCACAAGAAAACCGGTCAACAAACGAGCAGAGTGAGGCGCAAGAAAGCAGTCCTCGGGCGACACGTCACCCAAAAGAAAACTAGTCCGTCGGTGACGCATAAGAAAGCAATTCCTGGGGGAGGTGGGGTGACGTGCAAGAAACCGACAAGCGGAGTGTCCGACACAAGAAAGCAGTCGTTGGGCGAGATGGAGTGACGCGCAAGAAACCAATCTACAAGCGAGTCGCTTGACGCGCAGGAAGGCAGTCAACCAGCAAGATGGAGTGATGAGCCAGAAAGCAGTGCTAGGAGGACTTGACGCGCAGGAAGGCAACCAACTAGCAAGATGGAGTGATGAGCAAGAAAGCAGTCCTAGGAGGAGATTGTGTGACACGCAAGAAAGCAGTCCTCGGGATAGAACGAGTACTCGACTTGACTCGCAAGAAAGGAATCCACCGGTGAGAGGAATGGCGTAGACGAAAAACAATCCCACGGGGCGAAGGAGTGACGAGCACGGGAGCAGTCTTCAGGGCAGTTGGAGTGCCGCGTAGGAAAGCAAACCACCAGTTATTGGAGCGATGCACTAGAAAGCAGTCCTCGGGGGAGATGGATTGGCGGGAAAGAAAGCAAATTCTCGGGGGGCGATGGATTGACGTGGCAAGAAAGCAATTCTCAGGGGAGATAGAGTCACGCGCAAGAAACCATTCAACAGGCGAGAAGAGTGGCACACAAGACAGGAGTCCTTGGGGGAGATGGAGTGTCGCGCAAGCAAGAAAGTAATCCCACCAGTGAACAGAGTGTGTCATACAAGAACGAACTCCTCGGGGGAGATGGAGTGACGCGCAAGAAAACAATCTCAGAGCGAGTGGCGTGATGCGCAAGAAAGCAATCCGCGGGGAAGTAAAGATTGACGCCCAAGAGAGAGCAATTCTCACGGGGGGAGATAGAGTGACGCACAAGAAAACCGGTCAACAAACGAGCAGAGTGAGGCGCAAGAAAGCAGTCCTCGGGCGACACGTCACCCAAAAGAAACTAGTCCGTCGGTGTCGCACAAGAAAGCAATTCCTGGGGGAGGTGGAGTGACGCGCAAGAAACCGACAAGCGGAGTGTCCGACACAAGAAAGCAGTCGTTGGGCGAGATGGAGTGACGCGCAAGAAACCAATCTACAAGCGAGTCGCTTGACGCGCAGGAAGGCAACCAACCAGCAAGATGGAGTGATGAGCCAGAAAGCAGTGCTAGGAGGAGATTGTGTGACACGCAAGAAAGCAGTCCTCGGGATAGAACGAGTACTCGACTTGACTCGCAAGAAAGGAATCCACCGGTGAGAGGAATGGCGTAGACGAAAAACAATCCCACGGGGGCGAAGGAGTGACGAGCACGGGAGCAGTCTTCGGGGCAGTTGGAGTGCCGCGTAGGAAAGCAAACCACCAGTTATTGGAGCGACGCACTAGAAAGCAGTCCTCGGGGGAGATGGATTGGCGCGCAAGAAAGCAAATTCTCGGGGGGGCGATGGATTGACGTGGCAAGAAAGCAATTCTCAGGGGAGATAGAGTCACGCGCAAGAAACCATTCAACAGGCGAGAAGAGTGGCACACAAGACAGGAGTCCTTGGGGGAGATGGAGTGTCGCGCAAGCAAGAAAGTAATCCCACCAGTGAACAGAGTGTGTCATACAAGAACGAACTCCTCGGGGGAGATGGAGTGACGCGCAAGAAAACAATCTCAGAGCGAGTGGCGTGATGCGCAAGAAAGCAATCCGCGGGGAAGTAAAGATTGACGCCCAAGAGAGAGCAATTCTCACGGGGGGAGATAGAGTGACGCACAAGAAAACCGGTCAACAAACGAGCAGAGTGAGGCGCAAGAAAGCAGTCCTCGGGCGACACGTCACCCAAAAGAAACTAGTCCGTCGGTGTCGCACAAGAAAGCAATTCCTGGGGGAGGTGGAGTGACGCGCAAGAAACCGACAAGCGGAGTGTCCGACACAAGAAAGCAGTCGTTGGGCGAGATGGAGTGACGCGCAAGAAACCAATCTACAAGCGAGTCGCTTGACGCGCAGGAAGGCAACCAACCAGCAAGATGGAGTGATGAGCCAGAAAGCAGTGCTAGGAGGAGATTGTGTGACACGCAAGAAAGCAGTCCTCGGGATAGAACGAGTACTCGACTTGACTCGCAAGAAAGGAATCCACCGGTGAGAGGAATGGCGTAGACGAAAAACAATCCCACGGGGGCGAAGGAGTGACGAGCACGGGAGCAGTCTTCGGGGCAGTTGGAGTGCCGCGTAGGAAAGCAAACCACCAGTTATTGGAGCGACGCACTAGAAAGCAGTCCTCGGGGGAGATGGATTGGCGCGCAAGAAAGCAAATTCTCGGGGGGGCGATGGATTGACGTGGCAAGAAAGCAATTCTCAGGGGAGATAGAGTCACGCGCAAGAAACCATTCAACAGGCGAGAAGAGTGGCACACAAGACAGGAGTCCTTGGGGGAGATGGAGTGTCGCGCAAGCAAGAAAGTAATCCCACCAGTGAACAGAGTGTGTCATACAAGAACGAACTCCTCGGGGGAGATGGAGTGACGCGCAAGAAAACAATCTCAGAGCGAGTGGCGTGATGCGCAAGAAAGCAATCCGCGGGGAAGTAAAGATTGACGCCCAAGAGAGAGCAATTCTCACGGGGGGAGATAGAGTGACGCACAAGAAAACCGGTCAACAAACGAGCAGAGTGAGGCGCAAGAAAGCAGTCCTCGGGCGACACGTCACCCAAAAGAAACTAGTCCGTCGGTGTCGCACAAGAAAGCAATTCCTGGGGGAGGTGGAGTGACGCGCAAGAAACCGACAAGCGGAGTGTCCGACACAAGAAAGCAGTCGTTGGGCGAGATGGAGTGACGCGCAAGAAACCAATCTACAAGCGAGTCGCTTGACGCGCAGGAAGGCAACCAACCAGCAAGATGGAGTGATGAGCCAGAAAGCAGTGCTAGGAGGAGATTGTGTGACACGCAAGAAAGCAGTCCTCGGGATAGAACGAGTACTCGACTTGACTCGCAAGAAAGGAATCCACCGGTGAGAGGAATGGCGTAGACGAAAAACAATCCCACGGGGGCGAAGGAGTGACGAGCACGGGAGCAGTCTTCGGGGCAGTTGGAGTGCCGCGTAGGAAAGCAAACCACCAGTTATTGGAGCGACGCACTAGAAAGGAGTCCTCGGGGGAGATGGATTGGCGCGCAAGAAAGCAAATTCTCGGGGGGGCGATGGATTGACGTGGCAAGAAAGCACTTCTCAGGGGAGATAGAGTCACGCGCAAGAAACCATTCAACAGGCGAGAAGAGTGGCACACAAGACAGGAGTCCTTGGGGGAGATGGAGTGTCGCGCAAGCAAGAAAGTAATCCCACCAGTGAACAGAGTGTGTCATACAAGAACGAACTCCTCGGGGGAGATGGAGTGACGCGCAAGAAAACAATCTCAGAGCGAGTGGCGTGATGCGCAAGAAAGCAATCCGCGGGGAAGTAAAGATTGACGCCCAAGAGAGAGCAATTCTCACGGGGGGAGATAGAGTGACGCACAAGAAAACCGGTCAACAAACGAGCAGAGTGAGGCGCAAGAAAGCAGTCCTCGGGCGACACGTCACCCAAAAGAAACTAGTCCGTCGGTGTCGCACAAGAAAGCAATTCCTGGGGGAGGTGGAGTGACGCGCAAGAAA
This sequence comes from Cercis canadensis, assembly GCA_003255065.1. Lineage (NCBI taxonomy): Eukaryota > Viridiplantae > Streptophyta > Magnoliopsida > Fabales > Fabaceae > Cercis > Cercis canadensis. Next base: position 1,709,123 of record QAOA01001448.1, read on the forward strand.
CCGACAAGCGGAGTGTCCGACACAAGAAAGCAGTCGTTGGGCGAGATGGAGTGACGCGCAAGAAACCAATCTACAAGCGAGTCGCTTGACGCGCAGGAAGGCAACCAACCAGCAAGATGGAGTGATGAGCCAGAAAGCAGTGCTAGGAGGAGATTGTGTGACACGCAAGAAAGCAGTCCTCGGGATAGAACGAGTACTCGACTTGACTCGCAAGAAAGGAATCCACCGGTGAGAGGAATGGCGTAGACGAAAAACAATCCCACGGGGGCGAAGGAGTGACGAGCACGGGAGCAGTCTTCGGGGCAGTTGGAGTGCCGCGTAGGAAAGCAAACCACCAGTTATTGGAGCGACGCACTAGAAAGCAGTCCTCGGGGGAGATGGATTGGCGCGCAAGAAAGCAAATTCTCGGGGGGGCGATGGATTGACGTGGCAAGAAAGCAATTCTCAGGGGAGATAGAGTCACGCGCAAGAAACCATTCAACAGGCGAGAAGAGTGGCACACAAGACAGGAGTCCTTGGGGGAGATGGAGTGTCGCGCAAGCAAGAAAGTAATCCCACCAGTGAACAGAGTGTGTCATACAAGAACGAACTCCTCGGGGGAGATGGAGTGACGCGCAAGAAAACAATCTCAGAGCGAGTGGCGTGATGCGCAAGAAAGCAATCCGCGGGGAAGTAAAGATTGACGCCCAAGAGAGAGCAATTCTCACGGGGGGAGATAGAGTGACGCACAAGAAAACCGGTCAACAAACGAGCAGAGTGAGGCGCAAGAAAGCAGTCCTCGGGCGACACGTCACCCAAAAGAAACTAGTCCGTCGGTGTCGCACAAGAAAGCAATTCCTGGGGGAGGTGGAGTGACGCGCAAGAAACCGACAAGCGGAGTGTCCGACACAAGAAAGCAGTCGTTGGGCGAGATGGAGTGACGCGCAAGAAACCAATCTACAAGCGAGTCGCTTGACGCGCAGGAAGGCAACCAACCAGCAAGATGGAGTGATGAGCCAGAAAGCAGTGCTAGGAGGAGATTGTGTGACACGCAAGAAAGCAGTCCTCGGGATAGAACGAGTACTCGACTTGACTCGCAAGAAAGGAATCCACCGGTGAGAGGAATGGCGTAGACGAAAAACAATCCCACGGGGGCGAAGGAGTGACGAGCACGGGAGCAGTCTTCGGGGCAGTTGGAGTGCCGCGTAGGAAAGCAAACCACCAGTTATTGGAGCGACGCACTAGAAAGCAGTCCTCGGGGGAGATGGATTGGCGCGCAAGAAAGCAAATTCTCGGGGGGGCGATGGATTGACGTGGCAAGAAAGCAATTCTCAGGGGAGATAGAGTCACGCGCAAGAAACCATTCAACAGGCGAGAAGAGTGGCACACAAGACAGGAGTCCTTGGGGGAGATGGAGTGTCGCGCAAGCAAGAAAGTAATCCCACCAGTGAACAGAGTGTGTCATACAAGAACGAACTCCTCGGGGGAGATGGAGTGACGCGCAAGAAAACAATCTCAGAGCGAGTGGCGTGATGCGCAAGAAAGCAATCCGCGGGGAAGTAAAGATTGACGCCCAAGAGAGAGCAATTCTCACGGGGGGAGATAGAGTGACGCACAAGAAAACCGGTCAACAAACGAGCAGAGTGAGGCGCAAGAAAGCAGTCCTCGGGCGACACGTCACCCAAAAGAAACTAGTCCGTCGGTGTCGCACAAGAAAGCAATTCCTGGGGGAGGTGGAGTGACGCGCAAGAAACCGACAAGCGGAGTGTCCGACACAAGAAAGCAGTCGTTGGGCGAGATGGAGTGACGCGCAAGAAACCAATCTACAAGCGAGTCGCTTGACGCGCAGGAAGGCAACCAACCAGCAAGATGGAGTGATGAGCCAGAAAGCAGTGCTAGGAGGAGATTGTGTGACACGCAAGAAAGCAGTCCTCGGGATAGAACGAGTACTCGACTTGACTCGCAAGAAAGGAATCCACCGGTGAGAGGAATGGCGTAGACGAAAAACAATCCCACGGGGGCGAAGGAGTGACGAGCACGGGAGCAGTCTTCGGGGCAGTTGGAGTGCCGCGTAGGAAAGCAAACCACCAGTTATTGGAGCGACGCACTAGAAAGGAGTCCTCGGGGGAGATGGATTGGCGCGCAAGAAAGCAAATTCTCGGGGGGGCGATGGATTGACGTGGCAAGAAAGCACTTCTCAGGGGAGATAGAGTCACGCGCAAGAAACCATTCAACAGGCGAGAAGAGTGGCACACAAGACAGGAGTCCTTGGGGGAGATGGAGTGTCGCGCAAGCAAGAAAGTAATCCCACCAGTGAACAGAGTGTGTCATACAAGAACGAACTCCTCGGGGGAGATGGAGTGACGGGCAAGAAAACAATCTCAGAGCGAGATGCGTGATGCGCAAGAAAGCAATCCGCGGGGAAGCAAAGATTGACGCCCCAGAGAGAGCAATTCTCACGGGGGGAGATAGAGTGACGCACAAGAAAACCGGTCAACAAACGATCAGAGTGAGGCGCAAGAAAGCAGTCCTCGGGCGACACGCCACCCAAAAGAAACTAGTCCGTCGGTGTCGCACAAGAAAGCAATTCCTGGGGGAGGTGGAGTGACGCGCAAGAAACCGACAAGCGGAGTGTCCGACACAAGAAAGCAGTCGTTGGGCGAGATGGAGTGACGCGCAAGAAACCAATCTACAAGCGAGTCGCTTGACGCACAGGAAGGCATTCAACCAGCAAGATTGAGTGATGAGCCAGAAAGCAGTGCTAGGAGGAAAGCGAGTCGCTTGACGCGCAGGAAGGCAACCAACAAGCAAGATGGTGTGATGAGCCAGAAAGCAGTGCTAGGAGGAGATTGTGTGACACGCAAGAAAGCAGTCCTCGGGATAGAACGAGTACTCGACTTGACTCGCAAGAAAGGAATCCACCGGTGAGAGGAATGGGCGTAGACGAAAAACAATCCCACGGGGCGAAGGAGTGACGAGCACGGGAGCAGTCTTCGGGGCAGTTGGAGTGCTGCGTAGGAAAGCAAAACACCAGTTATTGGAGCGACGCACTAGAAAGCAGTCCTCGGGTGCGTAGGAAAGCAAACCACCAGTTATTGGAGTGACGCACTAGAAAACAGTCCTCGGGGGAGATGGATTGGCGCGCAAGAAAGCAAATTCTCGGGGGGGGGGGGGATTGACGTGGCAAGAAAGCACTTCTCAGGGGAGATAGAGTCACGCGCAAGAAACCATTCAACAGGCGAGAAGAGTGGCACACAAGACAGGAGTCCTTGGGGGAGATGGAGTGTAGCGCAAGCAAGAAAGTAATCCCACCAGTGAACAGAGTGTGTCATAAGCAAGAAAGTAATCCCACCAGTGTACAGAGTGTGTCATACAAGAACTAACTCCTCGGGGGAGATGGAGTGACGCGCAGGAAACCAATCTCAGAGCGAGTGGCGTGATGCGCAAGAAAGCAATCCGCGGGGAAGTAAAGATTGACGCCCAAGAGAGAGCAATTCTCACGGGGGGAGATTGAGTGACGCACAAGAAAACCGGTCAACAAACGAGCAGAGTGAGGCGCAAGAAAGCAGTCCTCGGGCGACACGTCACCCAAAAGAAACTAGTCCGTCGGTGTCGCACAAGAAAGCAATTCCTGGGGGAGGTGGAGTGACGCGCAAGAAACCGACAAGCGGAGTGTCCGACACAAGAAAGCAGTCGTTGGGCGAGATGGAGTGACGCGCAAGAAACCAATCTACAAGCGAGTCGCTTGACGCGCAGGAAGGAAACCATCCAGCAAGATGGAGTGATGAGCCAGAAAGCAGTGCTAGGAGGAGTTTGTGTGACACGCAAGAAAGCAATCCTCGGGATAGAACGGGTACTCGACTTGACTCGCAAGAAAGGAAAGGGATAGAACGAGTACTCGACTTGACTCGCAAGAAAGGAATCCACCAGTGAGATGAATGGCGTAGACGAAAAATAATCCCACGGGGCGAAGGAGTGACGAGCACGGGAGCAGTCTTCGGGGCAGTTGGAGTGCCGTGTAGGAAAGCAAACCACCAGTTATTGGAGCGACGCACTAGAAAGCAGTCCTCGGGGGAGATGGATTGGCGTGCAAGAAAGCAAATTCTCGGGGGGCGACGGATTGACGTGGCAAGAAAGCAATTCTCAGGGGAGATAGAGTCACGCGCAAGAAACCATTCAACAGGCGAGAAGAGTGGCACACAAGACAGGAGTCCTTGGGGGAGATGGAGTGTCGCGCAAGCAAGAAAGTAATCCACCAGTGAACAGAGTGTGTCATACAAGAACGAACTCCTCGGGGGAGATGGAGTGACGCGCAAGAAAACAATCTCAGAGCGAGTGGCGTGATGCGCAAGAAAGCAATCCGCGGGGAAGTAAAGATTGACGCCCAAGAGAGAGCAATTCTCACGGGGGGAGATAGAGTGACGCACAAGAAAACCGGTCAACAAACGAGCAGAGTGAGGCGCAAGAAAGCAGTCCTCGGGCGACACGTCACCCAAAAGAAACTAGTCCGTCGGTGTCGCACAAGAAAGCAATTCATGGGGGAGGTGGGGTGACGTGCAAGAAATCGGCAAGCGGAGTGTCCAACACAAGAAAGCAGTCGTTGGGCGAGATGGAATGACGCGCAAGAAACCAATCTACAAGCGAGTCGCTTGAGGCACAAGAAGGCAACCAACCAGCAAGATGGAGTGATGAGCCAGAAAGCAGTGAATGGATCATTAGAAATCAAGGATGAACTTAAATCAGAATTAGTAACGACTTGGATTGGTTGCTTTCTCTTAAACTTCACCACTTTCAATTAATTTCTGTCAAGCACTTAAACCAACAAAACCCCCCTATTTACATGCTTCTTAATATGATTCACTAAATAGAACAATCCTTAGGTTCGACTTAGGGCTACCCCTTGCTGCAAAAAGCTAGGTAACCGACCTTAAACATTAACTAATTTGAGGAGCCTCGGCAGCTCATCAAGTCACGCGCAAGAAACCATTCAACAGGCGAGAAGAGTGGCACACAAGACAGGAGTCCTTGGGGGAGATGGAGTGTCGCGCAAGCAAGAAAGTAATCCCACCAGTGAACAGAGTGTGTCATACAAGAACGAACTCCTCGGGGGAGATGGAGTGACGCGCAAGAAAACAATCTCAGAGCGAGTGGCGTGATGCGCAAGAAAGCAATCCGCGGGGAAGTAAAGATTGACGCCCAAGAGAGAGCAATTCTCACGGGGGGAGATAGAGTGACGCACAAGAAAATCGGTTAACAAACGAGCAGAGTGAGGCGCAAGAAAGCAGTCCTCGGGCGACACGTCACCCAAAAGAAACTAGTCCGTCGGTGTCGCACCAGAAAACAAAGGGGAAATGGTCCAAATGGCCAGAATTCACTCAATGACAGCAATTCCTGGGGGAGGTGGAGTGACGTGCAAGAAACCGACAAGCGCAGTGTCCGACACAAGAAAGCAGTCGTAGGGCGAGATGGAGTGACGCGCAAGAAACCAATCTACAAGCGAGTCGCTTGACGCGCAGGAAGGCAACCAACCAGCAAGATGGAGTGATGAGCCAGAAAGCAGTGCTAGGAGGAGATTGTGTGACACGCAAGAAAGCAGTCCTCGGGATAGAACGAGTACTCGAATTGACTCGCAAGAAAGAAATCCACCGGTGAGCGGAATGGCGTAGAAGAAAAACAATCCCACGGGGCGAAGGAGTGACGAGCACGGGAGCAGTCTTCGGGGCAGTTGGAGTGCCGCGTAGGAAAGCAAACCACCAGTTATTGGAGCGACGCACTAGAAAGCAGTCCTCGGGGGAGATGGATTCGCGTGCAAGAAAGCAAATTCTCGGGGGGCGATGGATTGACGTGGCAAGAAAGCAATTATCAGGGGAGATAGAGCCACGCGCAAGAAACCATTCAACAGGCGAGAAGAGTGGCACACAAGACAGGAGTCCTTGGGGGAGATGGAGTGTCGCGCAAGCAAGAAAGTAATCCACCAGTGAACAGAGTGTGTCATACAAGAACGAACTCCTCGGGGGAGATGGAGTGACGCGCAAGAAAACAATCTCAGAGCGAGTGGCGTGATGCGCAAGAAAGCAATCCGCGGGGAAGTAAAGATTGACGCCCAAGAGAGAGCGATTCTCACGGGGGGAGATAGAGTGACGCACAAGAAAACCGGTCAACAAACGAGCAGAGTGAGGCGCAAGAAAGCAGTCCTCGGGCGACACGCCACCCAAAAGAAACTAGTCCGTCGGTGGCGCACAAGAAAGCAATTCCTGGGGGAGGTGGAGTGACGTGCAAGAAACCGACAAGCGGAGTGTCCGGCACAAGAAAGCAATCGTTGGGCGAGATGGAGTGACGCGCAAGAAACCAATCTACAAGCGAGTCGCTTGACGCGCAGGAAGGCAACCAACCAGAGAGATGGAGTGATGAGCCAGAAAGCAGTGCTAGGAGGAGATTGTGTGACACGCAAGAAAGCAGTCCTCGGGATAGAACGAGTACTCGACTTGACTCGCAAAGAAAGGAATCCATCGGTGAGAGGAATGGCGTAGACGAAAAACAATCCCACGGGGCGAAGGAGTGACGAGCACGGGAGCAGTCTTCGGGCCAGTTGGAGTGCCACGTAGGAAAGCAAACCACCAGTTATTGGAGCGACGCACTAGAAAGCAGTCCTCGGGGGAGATGGATTGGCGTGCAAGAAAGCAAATTCTCGGGGGGCGATGGATTGACGTGGCAAGAAAGCAATTCTCAGGGGAGATAGAGTCACGCGCAAGAAACCATTCAACAGGCGAGAAGAGTGGCACACAAGACAGGAGTCCTTGGGGGAGATGGAGTGTCGCGCAAGCAAGAAAGTAATCCGCGATTGTGTGACACGCAAGAAAGCAGTCCTCGGGATAGAACGAGTACTCGACTTGACTCACAAGAAAGGAATCCACCGGTGAGAGGAATGGTGTAGATGAAAAACAATCCCACGGGGTGAAGGGGTGACGAGCACGGGAGCAGTCTTCGGGGCAGTTGGAATGCCGCGTAGGAAAGCAAACCACCAGTTATTGGAGCGACACACTAGAAAGCAGTCCTCGGGGGAGATGGATTGGCGTGCAAGAAAGCAAATTCTCGGGGGGCGACGGATTGACGTGGCAAGAAAGCAATTCTCAGGGGAGATAGAGTCACGCGCAAGAAACCATTCAACAGGCGAGAAGAGTGGCACACAAGACAGGAGTCCTTGGGGGAGATGGAGTGTCGCGCAAGCAAGAAAGTAATCCACCAGTGAACAGAGTGTGTCATACAAGAACGAACTCCTCGGGGGAGATGGAGTGACGCGCAAGAAAACAATCTCAGAGCGAGTGGCGTGATGCGCAAGAAAGCAATCCGCGGGGAAGTAAAGATTGACGCCCAACAGAGAGCAATTCTCACGGGGAGAGATAGAGTGACGCACAAGAAAACCGGTCAACAAACGAGTAGAGTGAGGCGCAAGAAAGCAGTCCTCGGGCGACACGTCACCCAAAAGAAACTAGTCCGTCGGTGTCGCACAAGAAAGCAATTCCTGGGGGAGGTGGAATGACGTGCAAGAAACCGACAAGTGGAGTGTCCGGCACAAAAAAGCAATCGTTGGGCGAGATGGAGTGACGCGCAAGAAACCAATCTACAAGCGAGTCGCTTGACGCGCAGGAAGGCAACCAACCAGCAAGATGGAGTGATGAGCCAGAAAGCAGTGCTAGGAGGAGATT
>QAOA01001450.1:11771-47314 GCA_003255065.1 Cercis canadensis
AAAAAAAAAAAAAAAAAAAAAAAAAAAAACAAAGAGAGACAGATTCTGCAAAACAAACAAATCAAAAAAAAAATTAGCAAAATCTGTTCTTGTGAAAAGAAAATTAAAAAAAAAAAAATGGACTACTTGGACTCACTTACTTGAAAATGCCATAACTTTCAGCTCGTTTGGAGTTACGGAACCCGTGACCCGTCGTTTCGAAGCTCGTTCAGAGACCTTCGACGTGGCAATTGAGTGCACCCAGTTGACGCCATTTTTGGGCTCAAAATCCTTCAAAAACATCTTTTTTGGGCTGTTTTCTGTAATCTGCTATTTTTCTTTCAATTTGTTGTTGTTTTCTAGATTCCTTTGTTCTTTTCTTGTCCAAACCAACACCCTTGTTCATTATTTATATTCAAAAGTCTTGGTCATTTATTTTATTTTATTTTATTTCTTTTTCCTTCTTGGAGTTCTTGTTTTGCTTCCTTGTCATCTTTTTTTTTTGCTTCCTTATGTTATTTATTTTTATTCAACACCCTTGTTTGGCTTTCTTGTCATTTTTTTCTATCACCTTTTCTCCTTGATAAATTCTTGGCAAGTTCTTGTTTAAGGGCTTCTAAGGAAATTTGAGTGGAAAAAGGCAAGAGTGGTGAGCGCATTATTGGGAAAAAGCCAATTGAGTGTAAACACGAGTGAAACACGTGAGGTGAGTGTGTGCAACATGGAACAGGAAGAACCATTCACCAAAAGTCATATGGATGCATATATGAATGCAATTCAAGACCAAATTGCAGCATTACGAATGGGCACTGAGGACAGATTAGAGAGGTTAGAAAACCTAGTTTCACCTAAGACAAAAACTAAAACAACTAGACCCTTTTGGTATTCTGAGGAAGAGGAAGAAGACTATTCTGAGGTTGAAACCGAGACCTGAAGAGAGAGGAGGGCAGCCCCTCGTCGTGATAATAACCTGGGGAGTATAAAAATGAGAATTCCTACATTTCAAGGTAAAAGTGATCTTGAACTTTACCTAGATTGGGAGAGGAAAGTGGAACATGTTTTTGAGTGCCATGAATACTCTGAAGAAAAGAAAGTGAAGCTGGCAGTAGTTGAATTCACTGATTATGCTAGTATTTGGTAGGATCAGCTAGTGATTAACAAGCGTAAAGATGGTGAGAGACCTATTTGGTCATGGGCCGATATGAGAGCCGTGATGAGGAAACGGTTTGTACCTAGACATTACTATAGAGATTGTTTCAAGAAATTGCAAGATTTGAAACAAGGATCTATAAGTGTGGCTGAGTACAACAGTGAGATGGAGATAGCCATGATAAGGGCTAGTATCGATGAGAACCGTGAGGCAACCATGGCACGGTTTATTAGTGGCTTGAAGCGAGAGATTGCTGAAGTGGTGGAGATGAGTCACTATGTAGAGATGGAGGACTTGGTGCATAAAGCCGAGCATGTAGAGCGACAGTTGAAGGGTAGAGTAGCTTCTAGATTCGGTGTGCCTTCCAAAACTTCAAACTGGAAATCGAATTGGAAGGATAATCCTCACACAGCTCCAAAGCCAAGAGAAGACACAAGACCAAGGCCTACGGGTTCTACTCTTATTTTCCAAGGTAAAACAGAATATAACTCTTCTTCTAAGTCACGTGACATCAAATGCTACAGGTGTCAAGGGCGTGGACATATATCTTCTGAATGTCCCAATAGAAGGAAAGTTGTTATGCTTGCTACTGGTGAGTATGATAGTGAGGAGGAATCTCCTGTTACACCTGGTTGTGAAGACATGCCACCCTTGGAAGATGCTAGTGACGTGAAGGGTATTGATGACTTTCTTCCATATCAGTATTTGATGGTGTCTAGGCGTGTGCTCAACATGCAACCGAGGAAAAATGACATAGAAGAACATAGAGAGCGTATCTTTCAAAATCGATGCTTGGTGTGAGACAACGTATGTAGCGTAATTATTGATAGTGGATCTTGTACTAATGTTGCTAGTACCTTGGCAGTAGAGAAGTTGGGTTTACCTACTATTCCACACCCCACGCCTTAGAGGCTACGGTGGTTGAATGATAGAGGAGATTTATGGTAAACAAGCAGGTTCAAATTACATTTTCTTTTAGTACTTTTAAAGATGAAGTGTTGTGTGATGTGGTGCCCATGCATGCTTGTCACATCTTGTTGGGGCGACCATGGCAGTTTGATAGGCGAGTGAAGTATGACGGATACAACAACACTTACACTGTCTACAAGAATAACAAGGCTACTTTGTTGAAACCTTTAAAACCTGCTCTTGCATATGCGGATCAAGCAAAGATTACAAAAGAATGTAAAGAGAGAGAAGAAAAAGCAGCCAAAGAAAAAGAGGCTGAGAGAGAAAAAGAAAAAAGTACGGACAAAAAGAGTGAGAGAAGACAAAAAGTGAGTGCTTTTGCACAAAAAAGTGAGGTCAAGAGTGTTCTATTGTCTAAGCCAACCCTTCTTGTACTTATGTACAAGGATGTTTATTTTACTAACTCTCTTAACCCTTCTTTGCCTAGTGTGGTTGTTTCTTTGATGCAGGAATTTACTGATATTTTCCCTGAAGAGATACCACATGGTTTGCCTCCCTTGAGGGGCATAGAGCACCAGATTGACTTTGTTCCTGGATCGACTATCCCTAATAAACCAGCCTACCGAGCTAATCCTGACGAGACAAAGGAAATTCAAAGGCAAGTAGATGAGCTCGTACAAAAGGGATTCGTGAAAGAAAGTCTAAGCCCATGTTCAGTTCCAGTTATCTTGGTGCCAAAGAAAGACGGGACATGGCGCATGTGTGTGGATTGCCGAGCCATCAACCAAATCACGGTTAAGTATAGACATCCTATCCCTAGATTAGATGACATGCTTGATGAGTTGTATGGTTCTAGTGTCTTTTCTAAGATAGATTTAAAGAATGGATACTACCAAATTCGCATGAAAGAAGGAGATGAGTGGAAAACTGCATTTAAAACAAAATATGGTTTGTATGAGTGGTTAGTAATGCCTTTCGGTTTAACTAATGCACCTAGCACTTTCATGAGACTAATGAACCATGTTTTGCGTGCCTTTATTGGAAAATTTGTGGTGGTTTATTTTGATGATATCCTAGTTTATAGCAAAACCCTAGATGATCATGTGTCACACTTGCATGATGTCTTTATTGCTTTGAGAGAACATAAATTGTATGCTAATTTTAAGAAGTGTGCATTTTGTTCCGATTCTGTTATATTTCTTGGGTTTGTTGTAAGTTCTAAGGGTATTAGCATGGATGAGGAGAAGGTTAAGGCAATCCGAGATTGGCCTACACCTAAGAATGCGAATGAGGTAAGATTTTTCCATGGCTTAGCTTGTTTTTATAGGCGGTTTGTAAAGAATTTCAGCACCATAGCCGCACCCCTAAATGAACTAGTTAAGAAAAATGTGAGCTTTAAGTGGGGCGAGGAACAAGAGAGGGCATTTACCACTTTAAAGGAAACTTTAACTAGTGCTCCTCTTTTATGTTTGCCTAACTTTGACAGAGCTTTTGAGATTGAATGTGATGCTTCAGGTATTGGAATAGGGGCTGTTTTGATGCAGGATTCCAAGCCTATTGCATATTTCAGTGAGAAGCTTAATGGGGCAGCATTAAATTATCCCACTTATGACAAAGAGCTTTAAGCTCTAGTGAGGACTCTCCAAACGTGGCAGCACTATCTATGGCCTCGGGAATTCATCATTCATTCAGATCATGAAAGCTTGAAGTATCTGAAATCCCAGGGTAAGTTAAATAAGAGACATGCCAAATGGTTAGAGTTCATTGAGACGTTTCCTTATGTTATTAAATATAAAGCTGGGAAGGAAAATGTCGTTGCTGATGCCTTGTCTAGAAGGTATACTTTAATTACTTCTTTGCATGCTAAGCTATTAGGTTTTGAGCTTATCAAAGACTTGTATGAATCTGATTCTGATTTCGGTCAGCTATGGATTGCTTGTGCTAAGTATGCTAATGGTGATTATTATAGGCATGATGGGTACTTGTTTAAGAAAGATAAATTATGTGTGCCTGCATATTCTATACATGACTTGCTTGTTAGAGAAACGCATGGTGGTGGCCTAATGGGGTACTTTGGTGTTAAAAAGACTTTGGATATTTTGCATGAACATTTTTATTGGCCTCACATAAAACATGATGTGTTTTCTATTTGTGAAAAGTGTATTACTTGTAAACAGGCCAAGTCCAAAGTTATGCCACATGGACTTTATACACCATTGTCTATACCTAGTCAGCCTTGGATTGATATTTCTATGGATTTTGTACTAGGGCTGCCAAGGTCACCAAGTGGGAAAGATAGTATCTTTCTGGTTGTTGATAGGTTTAGCAAGATGGCTCACTTTATTGCTTGTGCTAAAACTAATGATGCAACACATATTGCTGACTTGTTCTTTAAAGAAATAGTGCGCTTGCATGGTTTACCTAGAACAATAGTGAGTGATAAAGATGTGAAGTTCCTAAGTCACTTTTGGCGAACCCTATGGGGTCGATTGGGGACTAAGCTTCTATTTTCTACGTTTGCACATCCTCAAACAGATGGGCAAACTGAGGTTGTTAATAGAACAATTGCTACTATATTGCGTGCTATTATGCAAAAGAATCTTAAGCGTTGGGAACAATCTTTGCCGCATGTTAAGTTTGCTTATAATCGCACTGTACACTCTACTACTTCTTATTCCCCTTTTGAGATTGTTTATGGATTTAATCCTTTAACTCCCTTGGATATTTTACCTTTGCCTACTAATGAGTTTGCTAATCTTGATGGTAAGCACAAGGCAGATTTTGTTAGAGACTTGCATTCCAAGGTTCGGGCTAATATTGAGAAAAAGAATGAACAATATGCTAGGCAAGCCAACAAGGGCCGAACTAAGGTTATATTCGAACCAGGTGATTGGGTTTGGGTACACCTTAGGAAAGGACGGTTTCCTACCAAACGGAAATCAAAGTTGCACCCTCGAGGAGATGGGCCGTTTAAGGTCCTTGAGCTGATTAATGACAATGCCTACAAAATCTATCTTCCTGGTGAGTATGGCAATGTTAGTGCTACTTTTAATGTTGCTGACTTAACCTTGTTTGATGTAGGTGACGATTCAGATTCGAGGACGAATCCTTCCGAGGAAGGAGGGAATGATGTGAATCAGCTTGCTACACGCCCTAACCCGAGGAGTGTTCATGATCCCTTGCTTGGAGTTGGAGGCCCGATGACTAGAAGCAGAGCTAAGCGAATGAGAGAGGCATTGTTGAGCCTAGTCCAAGAGGTGCAGACCAAGTAAAGAGTAGCTGGGCCAAGTTCAGAGTTGAGATGAATCACTTATCTGTCTCTTGTAGAAGGTGCACATGGGCTAGCTTGGAGCCCAAGTTTGGAGCAGGCCAAAAATTATGTTTAATTTAATTAGTTTTATTTTTGGGCCTTTATGTTTATGGGCCAAAACATTTAATTAGTTTTAAATTCATTTTTAATATGTTGGGCCTTTTTGTCTATAGGCCAAACTGGGTGTTAGGGTTTTATTAACTTTCTTAGAGAATCCATCATAGCTTGTAGTCTCCTAGCCGAATTGCCTATATAAGGAATTCGTGTATGCCTTTGCAAAACAGTTTTTGAGATTAATATTATTCAGTTTCTGAATTATTGAGTTTCTCTGGATTGAGAGCTTCCCTGTTGTTCTTGGGCAAAGAACTTGAACTTGAACTTGAACTTACCAAGGATCCTTCCTTGTTAAGGGTTCACCCTATTGCAATAACCAAGGTCATCCCACAGTTGGTATCCAAACACTCCGTTTCGATCCTTCGGGTACGCGAACGCATCATTTGATAAGAAGCAAAGAGAGGTTGGGTATGTGTCTATTCCGGAAGATGAGGGGAATGAGAAGACAATGAAGTTGCACACTTTTAATCAACAAGAATGTAGATTAGCACTTGCTAGAATGATATGTGTTGATGAATTATCATTTAAGTTTGTGGAGAATGAAGGTTTTAGACACTTTATAAATGTTGCATCGCCAAAATTTCAAGTTCCTTCAAGGGTAACTATTGCTAAAGATGTCATGAAAATGTATATCAAAGAGAACAAAATTCTGAAAAATTATTTGTCTTCTTCTTCTCAAATGGTTTGCCTTACTACTGACACTTGGACTTCCATTCAGAACTTTAATTACATGTGTGTGACTGGGCATTACATTGGGGATGATTGGGCTATAAATAAGAAGATATTGTCATTCTCTCTAATTTCTGATCATAAAGGAGAAATAATAGGAAAAGCTTTAGAGAGGACAATTAAGGAATGGGACATTTCTAAGGTTTGCACTATAACCGTAGATAATGCTAGCTCAAATAGTGTTGCTCTTGCATATTTGGTTAGGAGGTTAAATGATTGGAATGGGACTATCTTGAACGGAGAATTCATGCATTTGAGGTGCTCTGCTCATATTTTAAATCTCATTGTTAGTGAAGGTTTAAAAGAGATAGACCCTTCAATTGCTAGAATTAGGGCAGCAGTCAAGTATGTGAAGGCATCCCCTGCTAGAATGGCTGTTTTTAAACAAGCTATAAGCTTTACAAATATAGAATGTAAGCATTCTGTGTGTCTTGATTGTCCTACAAGATGGAACTCAACTTATCTAATGTTAGAAGCTGCTGTAAAATTTGAAAAGGCTTTTGCACGCCTTGAAGACGATGATTCTGGTTACAATATAGCTTTTGGTAATGATTGCCCTCCAAGTTCAGACGATTGGGTACGTGCACGTGTGTTTGTCAAGTTTTTGAAATTTTTTTATGATGTTACCTTGAACTTCTCTGGCTCTTTGCATGTTACATCAAATGCATTTTTCTAAAAACTATGTGAAATCTATCAAACCTTGCAAAAATGGATGAACATGAGTGATATTGTGATGAGATCTATGGCTGAATCGATGAAAAGAAAATTTGATAAGTATTGGGATGATGGGGATAATATGAATTATTTCTTATTTGTGGCTGTGGTGCTTGACCCAAGGTATAAGCTGGAGTATGTGGATTTTTGTTTTGGAAAAATGTATGGTAGAGAACGAGGGGGTCAGATGGTAGAGAAATTAAATGAGGTTTTGCATAGGTTGTTTGAAACTTATTCAATTTTGCATCCTATCTCTGATGACTCAGAGGATTCTACTAGTAGTGTGGACTTGGCATGTCAAGGAAGTGGAAGTGGTGAAGAAGATTCTAATTGGGACTTAGAGTTTCATAAGAAGAGGCGGAGAAAGCAAAAGGATGTCAGAAAATCTGAATTGGAAATGTACTTAGAGGATGATGTTGAAGAACAAGTTGAAGGGTTTGATATCCTTAAATGGTGGAGAGTGAAGAAGACTAAATATTATGTTTTATCCTATATTGCTAAGGATATTTTGCCTATTCCTGTATCAACAGTGTCCTCTGAATCAGCATTCAGTGCTAGGGGTAGGGTTCTAGATCCATTTCGGAGTTCTTTATTGCCTACGACCGTTGAGGCTTTAATTTGTGCTCAGAATTGGCTAAGATCCTCTAAGAATCCAATAGATCTTCGCAGCCAAATGAATGAGATAGAACAACTTGAATCAGGTAATTCTTTGTGATTTATATTTGGTTTTTATAATTTTTTATATTTTTAAATTGAAAGCTAGCTGATTTATTTTTTCTATGATAATTTAATTAGAGATATCATCAGTTGTCACCGAGCTTGACAAGGTTTCATGAAGTGTCTGTTTTTCTCAACCTTAATGGGTAAATCTTATTTATATTTTTACACTACAATTTAATGTTTATCCCTGTGATGCTGATAAATGGATATTGGTTTTTGCAGTAGCAATTGGTTTGGGATTGGATTGGATTACTAGTGAGTTGCTGCTGATTGGATTTTCTCTGCTTGTATTTCTGTTGTTTTTTTTGCTGATTTGCTGATTTGCCTATTTGATAAGTCTGGAAGTTTTTGTTGCTGATTTTCTGTTGTATTTCTGCAATTGTTTTGTTGGTCATTGAATTGGAATGTCTGATATTTGGCTGTTATTTTGTTGTGGTGGTTTGTAAAGGAACCCAATTCCACCTGGATACATTTAGTGCTTGACAATTTTCTATGACAGTTGCTTGTTGAAAATAGAGCAATAATTTATGCAAAGAGTCTGATTTCTGTTTATTTTTTGCTACTTTAAAGTTTAATAGAAGAAGACATGGATAATTGCTTGCAAGTTTTGTTTATTAGTACTCTCCTTATAGCAAAAGTGGTTTGAATATGGGCAGAATTTCTCATTCACATCTGCTTGAATGTTTTCAAGCTACAGTAGCAGAAAAACCGATAAAACCGGCCAAACCGAACCGAACCGAACCGGTTCGGTTTGGCTTGGTTTTTCTAAAAATAAAAAAAAAAATTCTAAAATACCGAACCGAACCGAATTTTATTGACTCAGTTTTTTTTCGGTTTGGGGTGTAAACCAGACCGAACCGAACCGATTACACCCCTACTAACCATTAGTGGTAGAAAAAAGAGCAAGGTAAAGAAAACTAATGAAGGTGAACAATTTACAAACAGTAGTATCCATATATAGTTTGCTACAAAATAATCAGGATATTAATGTTGGCACTCATATTAAAGATTAGGTTATATATATATATATATATATATATATATAGCAAGAGAAAGGGTGTTACTTAGGATTGTTGAACTTGTATAGACATTGGAAAAATAAATGTATTCACTTGTGAGGATTTTCCAAGTATGCTTCATGCTTGTCTCTTGTACGACCTTGTTTTGTTCCTTTATTTGATATCCGAATAATGCTGACGGCAGCAGATAATGGCCAAAGCATTTGACTTGGACTGTCGCTCAACTAATGATCATGAATGGCGGCCATTATTATATTGTGAAATCATAGATAATACAAGGAACCAAGTCCACTTCGTTAACACCTACGGAAAAAAAAAAAAAAAAAAAAATTTAGNAAAAAAAAAAAAAAAAACAATTGAGACTAAAAAGAAACAAACTGTATCACCAATTAAATTGTCTTTGATTCCTAATAATTGTAGTTTTTGTTATAGTTATAATTGTAATTTTATAAGTTTAAGGCATTATTTGAAAGGAGGAGGAGGGGAGTGGTGTGGTGTTGTCACATCTATTGGGACAAGAATTGTGATGATGACAACCAACAACTTTATTATATCTGGAGATAAATCTCACTATTAGTAGACATTAGGTTTTTGAAATAATGAAAAACTCTTCAAAATCACATGTAGTGCTTTTAATCATTTTTTCCATATATTTCATAGTTCAACGATTTGATATCAAAATCAATTTATATTTTTTGTAACTAAATTTTGTCTTAGAGGTGTGTCTAACTCAAGTTTTTCTTGTTTCATATTTCATTAATGTAATGATATAAAGATACTTAAAACAATGTTAGACTAATTATGTTTGTTGGATATATTAATTCTTATGGTATCATATCTTATTGCGCAAATAAAAGTGGTATATTATATGTATGTATTGCTACTGTGGACACCATATTCCACCCGGTTAAACTAATAATAATAATAAAATAAAAGAGAGAGACATGGGTCAAGTGCATGGGTTTTAGTTTTTATAAAAGACAGTTACAGAAGATACGTGAGTGAGAGGGAGACGTGAGAGAGGGAGATGGAGCTGCAGTTAGAGAGACATGAGAGAGGGAGAAGGAGCAGCAGTTAGAGAGATGTGAGAGAAGAGAGACGTGGGTGCAAAGGGAGGAGCATAAAAGCAAGAGGCAAGAACCGAAATGACACACAGTAAGTAGCACCAGAAGACACACAGTAGAAAACAGATTTTCAAAGAAAGAGACAGAGCATAAACAAATGGAGAAAGAGAGCATAAAGAAAGAAAACACAAGAAGTAGATAACCGAAGAGAGCAACAAAGAAAGAACCAACAACAGTGCAGAGAAAGAAGCACAACAGAGAACACGTAGAAAGAAGTAGAGAGCATAAAAAGAGAGAGAGTTCCTGAAACACGAGACAATAAGAATTAGGAAGACCCAATAGCACACAGAGGAATAAAAAATGACTTAAAAATTTTCATCATCTCAGGTACTAACACTACCTCACATTTTCTTTTGTGTGCTAAATTTTTCATTTTTTTGTTGATTTTGGTACTACTCATAACACATACAGCAAGCCCACTCCCGTTCTCAATTTTTTAGAAAAGCAAAAGAATTTTTTTTTTTTTCTAAGGAAACTAAGCAGAGACATCATAGAAAATGGAAAAAAATTTCTTGCCAACCAAAAATTATACCCATGGCTAGGTGGCTCCATCAAAGGAAAGGATTTCAAACATTGGGTTTCCCTAACGAATAATTGTTGCTCGTGTAAGAAAAGCCCCTGCCCATCGGCTCCAAAAGACTTTTGCTATGAAAACTTGACGCTACCTGGCTTTTAGATTTATTGGGTGAGTACATGGCTGTGGCTTTTTGACCATTTGTCATGGTGGTTGTAGAACAGGAAATATCCAGAGCCAAGAATTTCGAAGGGGCCTTCTATAAATTCTTCACCCGAATCGGGTTTGTGGGAATCTGATGCTTTAAGATTTCCTTTGGTTAAAAGGGCCAATATGTGGTCCTCATCAAGAAAGGTAAAGCAAAAATGACATAGTCGAGAAGAGAGGAAAATAGGTTGGGAATTGGATGTTGTTCTTGTGCCATCTGATCTGATGGAGTATGTGTTTTTGATTTTGAATCTGATGATTCTGATTGGTCGATTGGCTGGTTGGAGCCTCATGGGTTCTTTCTTTCATTTATCCCTTTTATTTATTTTAATTCTTTAATTCATTTTTGTTTAGGTTAGTTGGGTTTTTAGTTCTTATTTATATTCTTTTATTGGATTGATTTGTCATTTGGTTGGCCCATTTCGTTTTTTAGTTTACTCATTTACTAGTCTGGCCCATTTCTTATTTATGTTCTATTATATGTATGGGCTCTGGCCCATTTCATTTTTTTTTAGTTTACTCATTTACTAGTCTGGCCCATTTCTTATTTAGGTTCTATTATGTATATGGACTTTGGCCCATTTCGTTTTTAATCTACTCTTGTTAAGATTAAGCATTTGTTTCTCTTAGGTTAAGTTATTTTGATTGGTTTAGTTACTGAGTTTTATTTACTTATTTATTTCATTTATTTATTTATTTTTATTTCTTTTGTGTATTTTATTTTATTTTGTTTTATTATTATTATTTTTTTCTCCCTTTGTTTAAATAATTTAATTGAAATAAAATTGTGAATAAATGTATTTTATTTTTACTTAGTTAATATGCATGAATAATATCCATAAGCCCCTTACTTGTCAAGGGAGAGATATGAGCGACTTACCCCTATAGGGGTGGCTCTCCTATCTGCCCGAGGTAAGGATAAGCGTCACTTTAGGAATCGAAAAGCGTGGGAACAAAGTAGAAGGATTAGGATGCGATTAAACTCATGCATGGCTTAATTTTAACTTGAAAATTTGGAATTTCTTTTAATTTCTTTTTTCAAAAAATAAAAAAATAAAATTTCATTTTGAATCAATGTGAACTATGCAGACTTTGATCCCTAATTAGGGTACGTAGGCATTCGAGGGTGATGAATCAAGTCCTATTTTAAAAAAATCACTCATTTTTCTTTTGTTTACGTTTAGGGATAAAATGAATACAATTTGACCATGATTTAATTTGCACAATTAGTTTTAGGTAACCGTCTTTTAGACGGGTGTTATAGGGTATCTAACACTTTCCCTATACACAATTAGACTCCCGAACCCTCTCTGGTTCATAGACTGAATTTTAAAAATTATAGGGGTTTTTCCAATTGTTTCCCGATTTTTAATACAATTGGTGGCGACTCCAGAGTTTTCATTTCGAAAACTAAATCTCTTTTTATTTAAGTCATTCGCCTTATAGCGACCTCTAGGTACGTCATGACAACTACTATATTATTTTATAGAAAAATATGAATTTAATTTAATTTCTTTTTTTATACGTGCAATGAGTGTAAAAGCCAATTTACAACATTAAATCTTTCTAAAAGTCATGTGTAAGATATATTGCAATGTACACAATGCTTATTTGCGAACGTATGGTAGGAATTCGCTGCTACCATTTAGCAGCCAAATCTTGTTCTTAGAAGGGGACATATTATTAAAATACACATACACTTTATTGGTTAATTTGTACAACCTGTGGAATGAAAAATAAATAACTGTAATTTTTGAAACAAGAGCTTAATTTTGGGAACACAGCGGGGAGATAGTGTGAAGTTTCACTTGTTACAGTTATAGATACACCAACATTCGAGTCCAGTACAACGACCCCTCAATGAATTCTCCTTCTCTCTGCACTGTCTAGAGCAATCAGAACTCAAAAAACAAGGCCCTTTCCAGATTCCACTAGGCTTTCCACAAATATTTTCACAGCTGAATTCGCACCAACATTCTAACATATGACATCCTCCTGCTAGTGCACCCTCCTTCTCCTTGCAATGTGTATCACATTGATCGCTGTGAATACAAGCGAATTCCGGAAATGTTTCACTAGGATTTCCACATAGATTTTCACTCATTATTTGTACTCCTGCACATATAGAAATTAAGAAAAAAAAGAAAATAAGATGATACTAGTTGGTCAAGATCCTAGCTCCCCGAAAATAAAGAAGAACGACAGACTTACCATTGATGGAGGAAAGAAGAAGGAGAAGCCAAAGGAAGGCAATGAAAATGGAGAATTTAGAAACAGAAGTAGCCATAGTTGACTAGAGATTAGAGTCTCTTGTTTGGTGCTTAAGGTAAAGATTAACTTACGTATATATATAGCTAGAGCAAGGGCACTGCTTTTTGTACTTACTCAACTTCAAACATTGGAAAAATGGTTGCATCAGTTGATTGGGGTGCTTTGAAGACTTCGAGATGAACAATGCTGTTGGATGAATGGGAAAATGGCTGTACCTTGCTGCTGTGGATCTTCAACGTACGGCTGCTCTTGTTCTCTGCTCTTTGTTTTGTTCCTTTCTTTGTTATCGGCATCATACCTGTCTGGCAAGATCATCAACACTAGTCTGCTTTCTCTCTTTTGATTTCTTGTTATAGTTATAATTAATTTTATAAGTTTAAGGCATTTCCTGAGAAGGGAGGGTGGATGGGAAGATGCCACATCAATTGGGACAAGAAATTTGATCATAACAACCAATTGATTATATCTAACAACATGGAGATAAATCTCACAGTTAGTAGACATTAAGTTTTTGAAATAATGAGAAACTCTTCAAGATCACATGTAGTGCTTTTAATTATCTAGGATCTTAAAGCTTTCCTACTTCTTAAAAAGTTACACAATATATATAGACTATCACAAGGTTTAAGTTCTCTTGAATAAAACCATGGCAAAAAAAAGTGCTAAAATAAAACACTTTGGTCAATACCACACAGTACAAACAATTTAAACCAATTGAAAGGAATAACAAAATTCTCATTGACACAGACCAATCACCAGGTTGAGGCTAGTACCATAGTAGTTCTACTCATAGAGTTAAGGTTGCACAACCCGAAATCTTAGATGTAGCATATTCTGTCCTTTTTTATTTAAAATAAAATGCACAGTAAAATTTTAGGAATCCATTATCACACGCATTTTTCAATTGAAAATCAATTTCCTATTCCACCGTTGACATCGATCAAACAAGAAATTAGGACATGATTGTTGGTTGCTTTAGTGGAATATCCTTATTGAATTGAGAGAGATTCTCGCACGATTCATTTTTAATTTCTGAATTATTTTGTGAATGCTGTGATTGTCGACAAAACAAAACAAGATACTCTTTGATGTAAGACTTCGTAATTTTACCCATCTATTTAACTAATTTTAGTATGGTTATTGATTTTTTAAAGGTTGACTGAAAGGCATTAATTTTATTCCCATATTGTAATTAAGTCATAGCTGCAAATTTGTATATGACTAGTGGTTATTCTATGATTCCTAGTAGTTAGTGTGTGATGATTAGAGATAGAATTACCACTGGTTATATGGAACTAGAAATGATGGCTAGCCATGAAGTACAACTGTATGATATGACCAAAGTAGCATAAAATATAATTTTGGAACCCATCTACAGAATTCTTTTTTATTTTAGGTCCTTAACAATAATTTGCTCAAATTTTAACTTATGTTAAATTAGACTAAATAAACTTGTAAATTCTGAGAAGGGGACTTAATGAAGTCCCTATTATCTCAATTTCTTATATGTTTTATTGTGTAGGATTTAGTCTTTTAATAACCAGACTGATCGATAAACTATTTTGGAGGATGAGTATCGGATGAACCAGTTTGACCAGTTGGACCAAATGCCATTATAAATATAATAGCTAATATTCCTATTATATATATAATACATATATTATTATGCAAGTTTAGTTAAAAAAATATATAGAGTTGGTCTAGTGACAAATGTCTTTGGGAGGACGATTCAAATTCTTGAAAGTCTAATATTTACCTATTATACAATCTAAATAAGAATAAAGACAAAAACTCTATTTTAGTCCCTCACTTAGCCGCTATTAATATGGTCATTCAATGCAATGTCTTATCAATTTAGTCCATCAATTAAGAGTTTTGCTTCAATTAAATTGGTGCATTGTCTTGGCTGTGTCTAATAGAATATCTTTGACACCACGAGCTCTCCTTATTTCACAGGCCTGGTCTTACCAGTTCTTTTGCCATCTGGTTTCTCCGCCTTGCAAGTCACATTCGGTTTGAATTTTATTTCTCTTTCTTGTCCCAGTTGTGTAAGCCTTGGAAGGTCTATGGAACAGAGAGTCACATGTGTAATGTTTATAAAAGACAAAATTTGAGTGCAACATAAAAAAGTTTAAGCCAAGCTATGTTGACAAAGGGTAAACTATCGGGTAACAAATCATTGACGATGCAAAGTGTTTGTCCCTCAATAAACACCATTAACGTACCTTTGATTCAGAAAGGACCGGATTGGTTTTCACCTAGTAACGAACAACTGGTAGCTGGTGTCTAATTTCATATATTAGTGTTAGTAAAGACACTCCAGGTGTTTGAAATTATGCCTGAAACAGACGATAGAGAGGATGGTGCCTAGGAAAGAAGTAATGAAATGTATGATTATCCCAATGATAATGCATTTCATACTTGTATAGGGGAAATGGTGTCTACACACTTGGTGTGTAAGTGTATAAAATTTGGACTGTACAAAAATAGTTTATGTTAGAAAAAAGTATACTAGAAACAATAAATTGATGGCTTTGAGGCATGAATGATTACACTGTTTGAGTGTAATATTGCTTCTTTATCAAAAGCAAGTTACCCCAGAATATAACAAAGCCTTAAAAAACTCATTGAAAAACATAAATGTTAATGTTATAGGGAGTTTTCTTTTATAGACTTAAAAATGCATTAATGAACAAAAACGATTGGTCAGCAATTAGCAGACACAATTGTTTGTTTGAATTATTCATTAACTAAATAGATAGAACTGTTTGTTTTAATGAAACATTTTAATTTAATCAACTACCCTTCAAATTGTGTCAAACCGACTCGACCTAAACCGATTATGTTACTACAACCTAACACTAAAATATTTGTTCAATCAAGCTCTAAGTGCCAATCAAAGACAATTAAATATACATAATTGTTTGTTTGAATTATTCATTAACCAAACAAATATAATTGTTTGTTTTAATGAAACATTTTAATTTAATTAACTGTCGGCCCAACTACTAAAACTAAACTCTAAAATATTAGTTCAATCAAGCCCCAAGTGCCCAACTATCAATCAAAGACAATTAAATATCTTTGATTTGTCATGCAATTGGGCTAGCAATATGAGCCTCTCAAGCTCATACAACTAATGTTACTCTTAGAAGGGTTTTGCTTGTTATAAAGCTTTAAACTTTAATAGTTTCAACCAATATGGGACTTAGTTCCATAACCAAAGTTACAAACTATTCTACAGTTTAACAGTGGAGTTAGTTACTTAGTTTAGATAATTTTAGTTACTTAAAGATTCCACCATGTGCATAGGTGTAGAGAAGATGTATTTGGTAGGTGTGCAAATAACACCACTCCCGGGCTCTTACCACCTCTAAAGTGATGACTTTGACCTTAAGCAACCCTTCTCAAATTTCTTTTCTTCAGTGCTCCATTTCTATGGGAATGGATCTTTCAGGTGCAACTGTCAGAGTTGGACAGGTACGTGCTAACAACCTATATTGACAGGCCACGAACAGAAGAGGGGAAAAAGTCAGACCTTGAAAATGTAAGCAGTTTGAAAAGTGGGAGAGATTTTGAAGAGTGAAGGAATCAAGTCTTTCTGTTGCTAATCGATAGGCGAAATTGAGTTGGAAATTGATCTCATTTTTTGCGTATTGATCAGTAGGATATCTACTCATAACCCAAAAAATATGTTCCTTAACACCTGTTTCACTAGTCTTCTTCTGTCATTTTGCAAGTCAGCTGGCATCTCAAGCAGTTCAAATAGGTTATTTATTATGATGAGAGTGTAATGCATTCCTTCACTTACATGAGGGAATCAGATTCTTGTTGTAGTGTCTGTCTTTGCTCGTAGAATGGGGGGGCTTCAAGATGGTTAATTCCAGTTTATGTGTTTAGCTTCCTCTTGCACAGAGCTCAAATTGCCGATCTTATTCATGGTGCTTTTAACTTTGACGTGCGGCGGATGCAATGCTCTGCAATCTTTTTTGTTCAAACCTGAGCTTTTGGATTGGGATTCTTTTTCTATGGAACAGTCCACAGCCGAGCATGTCCGAGTTTGCTCTCTATGCTACAGAAAATTTAAGACTTTGATTGAGATCCAAACAAACTAATACTTATAAAAAGAAGAACAAAGGAAATTGGATGATGGGTGTGTAAATGTTAAAAACACTTGAGCGACTTGAAAGTGAAAATAAGAACATGGTTTTGGCCTAATCATTTTCAGAAGCGTATCAGCTATCAAAAAGTAAAAACTTGAGCTTCTGATGATTCGATATCAATAAACTTGAGCTTCTGATAATTCGCTAGGATTTCCACATAAAATTTCACTCATTATTTATACTCCCGCACATATAGAAATTAAGAAAAGAAAAGAAAATAAGATGATACTAGCTGGTTATGATCCTAGCTCCTTGAAAATAAAGAAGAAAGACAGACTTACCGTTGATGGAGGAAAGAAGAAGGAGAAGCCAAAGGAAGGCAATGAAAATGGAGGATTTCGAAATAGAAGTAGCCATAGTTCACTAGAGACAAGAGGCTTTTGTTTGGTGCTTAAAGTGAAGATTAGCTAAGGTATATATATATAACAAGAGCATGGGAACAGCTTTTAACCCTAAATCAGCTTCAAACATTGGAAAAATGGTAGCAGTTGATTGGGGTTCTTTGAAGAGTCCAAGTTGAACAATGCTAGTGGACAAATGGGAAAATTGCTGTACCTTGCTGCTGTGGATCTTCATCGTACGGCTGCTCTTGTTCTCTACTCTTTGTTTGTTCCTTTCTTTCGTATCGGCATCATACCCGTCCGGCAAGATCATCAACACTAGTATGCTTTCTCTCCTTTTATTTCTTGTTATAGTTATAATTAATTTTATAAGTTTAAGGCATTTCCTGAGAAGGGAGAGTGGGTGGGAAGATGCCACATCAATTGGGACAAAAAATTTGATCATAACAACCAATTTATCATATCTAACAACACGGAGATAAATCTCACAGTTAGTAGACATTAAGTTTTTGAAATAATGAGAAACTCTTCAAGATCACATGTAGTGCTTTTAATTACCTAGGATCTTAAAGCTTTCCTACTTCTTAAAAATTTACACAATATATATAGACCATCACAAGGTTTAAGTTCTCTTGAATAAAACCATGGCAAAAAAAAGTGCTAAAATAAAACACTTTTGTCAATACACACAGTACAAACAATTTAAACCAATTGAAAGGAATAACAAAATTCTCATTGACACAGACCAATGGCCATGTGGAGGCTAGTATCATTGTTGTTGTGCTCATAGAGTTAGGGATGCACAACCCGAAATCTTAGATGTAGAATATTCTGTCCTTTTCTTTATTTAAAAAATGCATAATAAAATTTTAGGAATCCATTACCACACGCATTTTTCAATTGAAATCAATTTCCTATTCCACCATTGACATTGATCAAACCCAAAATTAGGACATGATTGTTGGTTGCTTTAATGGCATATCATTATGAATTGAGAGAGATTCTCGCATGTTTCATCTTTAATTTCTTAATTACTTTGTGAACGTTGTGATTGTCGACAAAATAAATCAAGATGCTCTTTGATGAAACACTTTTTAATTCTAGCCATCTATTTAACTAATTTTAGTATGGTTATTGATTTTTTAAAGATTGATTGAAAGGCCTTAATTTTCTTCCCATGTTGTAATTCAATCATTTGTGCAAATTTGCATTTGACCAGTGGTCATTTTGTGATTCCTAGTAGTTCGTGTGTGACTATTAGAAACAAAATTATCACTCGTCATATGGAACTATAAATTATTATTATTCATGAAGTACAACTGTATATTATGGCTAAAGTAGAATAAAATATGATTTTGGAACCCATCTATAGAATTCTTTTTTATTTTAGGTCCTTAAGAATAATTTTCTTTAATTTTAATTTCTGTTAAATTAGACTAAATACACTCATAAATTCTGAAAAGGGGACTTAATCAAGTCCTTATTATCTCAATTTCTTATATGTTTTATTGTTTAGGATTAAGTGTTTGAAAAACTGGACTAATCAATGAATTGTTATGGAAGATGAGTATTGGATGAACCAGTCCAACTAGTTGGACTGGATGACATCATAAATATAATTTTTATATAAATATAATAGCTAATATTCCTATTATATAACCTACACTTATAATTCATATATTACTATGCAAGTTTAGTTATAAAAAAAAAAAAAANAAAAAAAAAAAAAAAAAGTAGAGTGGCAAATGTCTGTCTAAAGGGAGGAGGATTCAAATTGTTGTAAGTTTAATATTTACCTATTATACAATATAAATAAGAATAAATATAGTTTTGTGTAAGTTTATCAATAGGCATTTGCTAAGTTACACCTTCTTAGAGCTACACGCCCCCTAATTGGGTGAGTTCTGGTGGAACCTACTCATTAATTTTGGTATTGTTGCATGGTATCGTTGCGAAGATCTCAAAAAAGTAAGTCATCTAATATGTGACACAAAATATATATTTTTTTATAAAATGTAATAACAGCCCGGTTGATAGCAATACAAGCGGATTTGTCTGGTTTTGAAAAGTTCAATGCTTGAACAGTCCAAGGATCCAAATTACATTTTCTGCCACTGGGCATCAATTCGACCGATTGAACCAGCTTGTTCGGTGTAGTTTTTAAAATACTACTCCTATTTCTTAAAAAGTTATACAATATAGAGCATCAGGTTTTCAATTCTCTTGACTAAAACCATGGCAAAAAAAAATTCCTAAAATAAAACATATTTGTCAATACCACAGTACAAATAATTTAAACCAATTGAAAGGAATAACAAAATTCTCTTGACTGCGATCAATTACCTGGTTAAGGCTAGTACCATAGTAGTTGTACATAGAGTTAAAGTTGCACATCCCGAAATCTTAGATTTAGAATATTCTATCCTTTTTTATTTAAAATAAAATGTATTAAATTTTAAGAATCCATTATAACATGTATTTTTCAATTGAAAATTAATTTCTTATTCCACCGTTGACAAGATAAACCCAAAAATTACGACATGATTGTTGGTTGCTTATCACTATGAATTGAGAGAGATTCTCGCACATTTCATTTTTAATTTCTTAATTACTTTGTAAACGTTGTGATTGTTGAGAAAATAAATCAAGATACTCTTTGATGAAAGACTTTGTAATTTTAGCCACCTATTCAACTAATTTTAGTATGGTTATTGATTTTTTAAAGATTGACTGAAAGGCCTTAATTTTATTCCCATGGTGCAAATTTGTAATTTAATACACCCTTAATTACATGATTAATTTTGAATCTCCGAAATCAATTCAAAAATTTCAATCACATGGCAATGAATTTCGTAAATAATCAATCTCCATTTTATTTTTTTTGAATTTCTTCATTTTCTCCTTATTTCCTAAATTATAATTAAATATTATTTTCTCCCTGGTTTTATTTTGTGTGCCGCAAGTTACTGGGTGAAATCCTAGAGTACGTGCTAGTGTTACTATTACTATATAATGGAGTGTTTCAGCAATGGTAAGGCACCAACTCAAGAGATGGCAAACTCAAAGATTTATTTGCTTACAGTTCTCTCGTTTCTCTTATTTTCTCTTGCAGTGAGTGATCGTCTATATGGTTATGAGAGCAAAAGGAAAGTTCCTTCTGGTTCAAACCCTGCAACCTCTCCTGATCCATCGACCCCAAATGAAGCCTTGTCTTCTAGTAGAAATGGGTTTATTCTTGAGAGCAAAAGAAAAGTTCCTTCTGGTCCAAACCCTGCAACCTCTCCTGATCCATCACCCCTAAATGAAGCATTGTCTTCTAGCAGACATGGGTATATTTTTGAGAGCAAAAGAAAAGTTCCATCCGGTCCAAATCCTGCAACCTCTCCTGATCCATCACCCCCAAATGAAACTTTTGCTTCTAGTAGAGATGGGTTTATTTTTGAGAGCAAAAGAAGAGTTCCTTCTGGTCCAAATCCTGCAACCTCTCCTGATCCATCACCCCCAAATGAAGCTTTTGCTTTTAGTAGACGTGGGTTTATTTATGAGAGCAAGAGGAAAGTTCCTTCTGGTCCAAATCCTACAACGTCTCCTAATCCATCACCCCCGAATGAAGCTTTGTCTTCTAGCAGACATGGGTATATATTTGAGAGCAAAAGAAAGGTTCCTTCTGGTCCAAATGATGCAACCTCTCCTGATCCTTCACCCCCA
This sequence comes from Cercis canadensis, assembly GCA_003255065.1. Lineage (NCBI taxonomy): Eukaryota > Viridiplantae > Streptophyta > Magnoliopsida > Fabales > Fabaceae > Cercis > Cercis canadensis. The sequence goes on from QAOA01001450.1 coordinate 32,744, forward strand.
AATAGAGTTTTGTCTTCTAGCAGACGTGGGTTTATTTTAGGGAGCAAAAGGAGAGTTCCTTCTGGTCCAAATCCTGCAACCTCTCCTGATCCACCACCCAATCACCATGCAAATAAAGTTTTTGCTTCTAGCATAAATGGGTCCGTTAACCTTGATCATGTAATCAAGAGGCATGTTCCAAACTCTCCTATAACTCCAATGGCTGTACACTCTCATTCTCCAACCGTCGCAGAACAAGCTTTTGCTTCCAATGGCAATGGCTCTTTCCATGATAACATCTAGAGGCTTGTTCCTTCAGGTCCAATTCGTGTAAGGTTACCTTCATCATCACCATGAAACAATGCTTCAAGTGGGAAACAGCCACTTTAGGTTGTCCTAATTTAATAATTTATGATCATTCTGATTGTGGATCAGCTTTAAATATATGATAAATCTTCAGAATTCATATTCATGCAATTTTGTTTTTTTTTTTTTTTGTTTTTTTTTTTTTTTTTNTTTGTTGCTTTGAGAATGAATTCCAATCGATCTATATTTTATATTAGATAATTTCCTACAAATTATCCAACTCCGTTACTACTAAATCTCTTGATAAGTTTTGTTTTCTTGGATGAAATTAGGGCCAAGGCCCAGAAAGAGAATATCAACTATTCAAAGAATTAATTAAAAGGTGTGCTTGATAGGAACGAAAAATTAATTAAATTATTGAGTGTTGGGAATATCTCTTGACATACACGTCTTATTTCATTGTTTCCAAGAAAATTGGAGGAGAGAACGAAGAGTAAATTACCTTTGAAAATTTGTTAAATAATGAATCTTGTTTAGATACTTTAATTTTCAGTGCTTCTCTATTTTTGCTTCTTTTCATTTTCCTTTTTTGCCTAGCATATTGTAAATATATAACCACGTGAAATCTTTTTTTCAGTGAAAAGGAAATCGATAGATGTCTTACACAAAAGTAAACGGAGACTTGAAAGCAGAAAAGAGATAACAAAGAAAAATATCCCACTTTTATTCTGTGGCGTACTTTTACTACTGTATTCTTGAAGTAATATTATTTTCATAAAAGCTAAATTTATTACCCTTTAATTGGTTAGAATTTCATGGCCTTCCTAATTAAGCTTGTGATTTTGATGGGAAAGAATTAGAATTTATGGTGTATCCGTTTGACTTTTTGGTGTAAAAAGAAATACTTGATTCTAGGATTGCAATAATAAAAATACACAATTGTTTCTAAAATGTTGTTCCCTGATTCTAAGTAATTGGTCTGTGATTCAAAAAAATTTCTGTAATTTTGGTCCGCTATTTTACTTTACATGTATTTTCTTTTTCAAGGACTATTGCCCTGTACAGAACATTAAAAAGGGCAAGCTCCTTGCTTAGTTGCTGATTTCATGGATATTTCTTCGTCCCTTGTAATTGATGTTTATTTTCGTTCTTTTCCCTGAAAGCCCTGATTTTTCCAAAAAAAAAAAATTGAAAAGGAGAAATTTCATTTTTCTTTTGTATGGATGTTAATTTAAAAACTTGGTCAGCCTTTTAATTTATTGATTTTTTCTGTTAGGGTAAAATTGTATTGAACTCCTTCAACGTTAGCCCCTGTGCCAATAACCGCCTAGGGTTCAAAAATGTGTAATAAACATCCTCAACTTCTCTTATTATGCTGTTGAGAGTTACACATTTGATCACTGATGTACCTTTTTGTAGATTCTTCTAAGTTTAACAAAATGTAGTGGCATAAGCAGTTATATCTATAATTCTAACAAAAGTTAAATATGTTAAACTTTTCAATTTGTGTGAAACTTTTCATTCATAACGTTTGAAAGTTTTGGCATTAAATTTTTAGATATTTAAATATTGATTCTGACCAAAATATATAAATATTTATTCTATGTGATATGCATTTTAAAAAAGTAAATGATCCCTTACATAAAAGATTAGACACCAAATATGATTTGCAGACTCGGGAATCATATCAAAAGCAAGAGTGAATAAATATTTGGATTTGCATAGGTCATTAACCTCATCAGCAGTACATGTTTTGCTCCATAACAAAAATATTGTCAGACACAAAAGAGGCATACAAAACTCCAATGGCATCGTTTTCCTTAATTACTATTTCATGCATCTCTTATCTCAAGAGGCAGAAAAAAAATGTTCCAAGTATTCCAATCTCCGCATAATAAAGCAAAATGTGATAATTCTCAATGTATTAGGAAAACTTGTTTATTTTTTTCCCCCAGTTCACTATATAATCAAGTAATCTTCCTGCATATCATCATTCTCAATGTATTATGATATTTGTTTCTTTTCAAAGCATTGAAAATTTGGAATTAAATAATTGCCATTGATACTGTGTTAAATTTAACCGCAGCTAAGGCAGTAATTTTCACATCTAGTACTTGCTCTGCTGCAAAATTTCCCTATGGCAAAACTCACACCTCGAAAGAGAGCTTTCTCTTGTCCCAGTAATGGGGTTGCATTCCTTAGCGGATCACTCTTCACTCTCTTATTGGTTTGTACTTTGAGGTCCTCTAGCATTAGGAACCAACTGACCCTACTCCTCCACCACATCAATGATTCAAACAACGCAGCTAGTTCACACATGCTCCACGACCCTGCCGAAAGAACCTTCTATGACGATCTAGAATTGAGTTACACTATAAAGAAACCTTTGAAGAATTGGGATGAGAAGCGAAAGCAATGGCTACAGCTTCACCCTTCAATTGCCGCCACAGCACATGATTAGATTCTTCTCGTGACGGGATCGTAGACTGGACCTTGTAAAAATCCCATTGGTGATCATTTGCTGCTGAGATATTTGAAGAACAAGGTTGACTATTGTCGAATCCATGGCTATGATATCTTGTACAACAACCTCTATCTGCATCCCAAGATGACTTCCTTTTGGGCCAAGATTCCAGTAATCCGTGCTGCGATGATAGCCCATCCAGAGGTTGAATGGATCTGGTAGATGGATGCGGACGCAGTGTTCACAGATATGGAATTCAAGGTGCCATTTGAGAGGTATAAGAACCATAATCTTGTTATTCATGGTTGGCCAAATGACGCAATGAGAAAGTAATCAAAGATAGATCTCACACACAAACTGTATAAACCTCAAAAGAACTAAATAATATTAGTGAATGTCACCTCAAAAGATAGCACAAAACTTAAGTATAAAAGCAAATCCTAAACATTAAAAACGAAATTAAACAGAAACCTGAAACTAAAGCAAATTACAAAACGGCCCTAAAACTGATGTTTTGACAGATTTTGGGCCCGGAAATGGCCTCAACCGGGTTTACTTTAGTTGCCAAATAATCGACCTTTGAACGAGCTTTGAAACGACAAGTAATGAGTCCTGTAACTCCACCAGAGCTGAAAGTTATGTCATTGTAACTAAAACAGAACAATTATAACCCGACAACCCTCTTTTCTTTTTGGTTTTATTATGCTCGGCCCGATCCATGAAATTACTTGCGATCCGATCCACATCACCAAATATGGTGTACGAAAATGGAGGGAATAAGAGTTGAACTGGCTTGAATGCTGATGTATACTTTATCAAAAATTGTCAATGGTCCATGGAACTAATGGACATGTGATCCAAAATGGGTCCATGGACTCCAAATTATGAGAAATGGGTTGGGATCTTAACATCCATTTTCAAGGACAAACTCTTACCTATCTCAGATGACCAATCCTCGTTGATCTATCAGCTTTTCTAGGACAAACAAAAGTGGGGGGACAAGACTGATTTGGAGGTAGGATATGACATTGAATCCTATTGGATTGTCCATTTAGGGAGATTTGATAACCTAACCCTACGATTCAAGGAAATAGAACAAGAAGTGAAGGAGTTGAGGAGAAGACATGCAGAGAAGTTGGTTGCATGGTATGCAGTGTTGAGGGAACCCTGCCTAAAGGAAAGAGGGCCGTTCATGATGCATTTCACGGGGTGTCAGCCGTGTAGTGAAGATCATAATCCCAGTTATGATGGCAAAACGTGCTGGAGGGAGATGGAGACGGCTTTGAGTTTTGTAGATAATCAGGTTCTTCGCAACTATGACTTCGTGCATAAGGATCTGTGGAGTTCATCTGTGGATGTTGTGCCCTTTGATTACCCTAGATATGATTATCATTTGGGTAAACATTTTATTTAAGTGTTTACATAAGAAGGCCTTATATAAGAAATTCTTTTACAATCTTATTTTAAATTAAGTTATTTTGTGTTTGGATATATTCAATTGAATGACGCCTATAAAATAAAAAAGTGAAGGAGATTAATTTTTGGGTTTTAGCACAATTTTTTAACTATTATTTGGTGATACTTTTGTCTCAAATTTTTTTCAAAACATCTACATGTTATGCTTTTATGAGAGTCCACAATGACTTTTTCCTAGAAGTTCTAAAAATAATTTCATAAAATAAGCTAAAAATAATTTTTTAAAGGCTAATAAAATGTTTACTTAAGCTTATCAAAATACAATTTTATTTTTGTATAAACATTTATCATAATAAAGAACCTCTAATAAACCATAAATTAAACTATGCAAACGGGGTCTTGTTGCTGCTTTTTTTTTTTTTTTTTTTTTTTTTTTTTTTTTTTTTTTTTTTTTTTTTTTTTTTTTTTTTTTTTTTTTTTTTTTATTTTAAAATCTGTTTCTTTTTTCTTTTTTTTTTTTTTTTTTTTTTTGCTTTCTTTCTTTTTTGTTACATAAGAGCACAATAAATGGCTGTTCTCTTTAATACCAACTTCTGTAACGCCCTCTTGTGTATTTGCATTCCAAGTTCTCTAATGCTTTCTTAAAATGAAAATGCAGTTGCTCAGTTGGCCAGTTGCATAGTGAATGCTGATATTCTTTTCAAGGATAATGATGTTGCTATCTTCACATGTACCCAAAAACAGCAACAACAAAAACTAGTGTATCACTTCTACATACTACAGGAGTACTTTATAAAAGCCTAAAGGGGCCCTCAATAAAAAGGTATACCAGGTACCCTTATGAGCTAGTTGATTTATAATCGTTAGATTGTCTTACTTGTAGAAGATTAAACCTATGATATTCATTTTGATTTTTTTTTTAAAAAAAGGTATCCTATGATATTCATTTTGATTTTTTTTTTTAAAAAAAGGTATGCTATGATATGATCCCTTATATGAATGATTAGAGTCGTAATGTGAGTTGTAGAATATACCAATCTCTACATAATAAAGCAAGAAGTGGCTATTTCCAATGTCTTAGGAATTTTGTTGAGTTTTTTCATGGGGCTTTGAGTTTTGCCAGCCCCTTTTTCCATTGCAAATTAGTGAAAGAATTAGAGGCAGCAACAACAGTAACTTTTGATAGTCAAGAAAATCGGAAGCTTGCAAAGCAATTCCATTTGCTTTCCAATGAGTTCCGTTAAAAATGAAAGCATTCCTGGCAATGTGACTCATGGAGAAGAAGAAACCAATCTCTTCCACCAACTCTATTTAAAACTCCAAAAATATTACATTGCTTGAAGCTTGTATGTTTTGTATGGATTAATAACTTACTAGTATATAAATTATTCATATATTCTGAGAATCATATGAAAATCAGAATAAAATTCAATGGAAAAATTATTATCCAGTTTGATTTGTTTATAAAAATTCCTAGCAAGCACGTTTAGCACCTGCTTTATTTGATGGGTTTGAATTGTTTATTGGGACTTACCACATTTGTTTGTTTTGTATCAAGACTCACTGTTGAGTGGGTTTTACATCCACTCTTTGGATATATTTCACTTAATTATTTAGTTGTTCTTTGAGATTTGTTGCCATCGAATGCATTGTTTTTGTTAAATTGTAGGTTTAAATGAAAGTTCATAGGTTTCATGGTTTGAAGTGAAAAAATGAAAAGTTTTGATAGAATCCAAGAGCCGTGGCGCTAGAAATCAAGAGCCGCAGCGCTCATAATTGATTTTCAGCCTTCAATTCCCAAGAGGAAGGGCTACGGCACTCAAAAATCAGAGCTGCGGCGCTCATTTTTGACAAAATTGGTGTTTTTGTACCGCGCACGAGGGCCGCGGCGCCCGTGACCAGATTTTTGAATACGTGTTCTTTTTCCTAAGTTTATTTAGGGCTTTTGCTTAGGGGTATAAATAGCGAATTTTAGGAATAATTTAGGGGATTCTTTTCTAGACTTTTTGGAGGCAAGAAGGAGAGCCAAAAACAAGGATTGGAGAAGGGCACAAGAAGATTGGGGCTTCTCTTCAGAGTTTTTATTCTTCCTCCCTTTGAACCATGTCTAGATTTAATTTTACCTTGTTCTTCCTTTTTGCTATGAACTAAACTCCCTTCTAGGGCTATGATGTAGCCTAGCTAGAATGATTTGTTATTTTCTATTTCTTTAATTCAAGAACTCATTTATTAAATTGTCTTCTTCTTCTCAAGTCTTCATGCTTCTAATTTCTTGATCACCAATTAATTGATTAGATAATTACAATGAGACTGGGAGGTAATTTGTAATTAAAGATCATAGAGATTAAGAACATAGGTTACATGTAGGATAGGAATATACCTCCATGGCCTGTGTAGCTATTTAAAAAGAACCATAGAATTAAGTGAATTTTTAGGTTGTTCGTAATTCACATAGGAATATCGTGAGTTTATAACTTAGAAATACTTTTGTTTGACCTTGGGAAAGGCTAATAAATAACTTAGGGTTCTTGGCTAGCAATTAGAAAGATTGTTCTTGGTTAATGAATTAGGAATAGCAAATCGGAATAGCTATGGTGAAATCAAAAGCCCTAGATATTTTTCTCTCTTGATAATTCTATAATTTTACTGGTTTAGTTTGTTATTTTGCTGGTTTAAGTTTGTTTTTACCCTATTTTAGTTGTTTCTTGAAAATATCTCCATATTGATTGATTAGATAAAATTAAGGTTAACTCAATTTCGGTAGTTGATACATTAGTCCTCGTAGGAACGATAACTCACTCTCATTTTATTACTTAGAAACGATAACGTACACTTGCATTAAGATTTCTCACAACATTCACTACATTATCTGACAGTAATAGCAACCCTAAAATGACAAGCACCAGTTAAAAAAATCAAATAATTAAAGTGAGGCTACAACGGAGCCATATGCTAAAGGTATTACAATTTTTTTTTCGTTATAAGAGAATATAATGTACGTGTCTATGGAATTATAAATTTTTATTGCCTAGAGCATGGTAAAACTAGCCTTAAAATAAAGCTACGACTAAAGCGGAATTCGTCATGCAGTGCCTTTCACATATTTGTTTCGCTATAGTAATAATAATAATAATGTCTATGGCTGTAGCTGATAATTATAAAACAAAAGAGAAAGTATACATAATTTTTCTTCTGCCACATCTCATCACGCCAAAAGGCATTTTGCTTAGCTACTATAAAAAGACCAGAGTTAGTCAAGAACAAAGACCCCTAATAGAAACTTAGAAAAGAACAAGCATCAAACAAGTCATAAAGATTCAGAATCACTCTATTCTCGTGAAACTTCAAAGAAATGCAGGGCTACTATACCCTGCAAAAGCTTTATAACACATTCATATGCAGTGTACCATGCTTTATAACATATTCCTATTAATTTTGGGTCATATGCAATTTATCTCCATGAGCTTACAAGCTTTTAAAATTTGTGAAAAAAACCCTTTTACTTTAGGGTTTCGTCTACTATTGGAACAAAATCCTTGTCACATGCATTGCAGTTCACCTGCTGAAGTTTTGAAATTGTGCAATTTGTCCCCTTAGATTTTGAAACAGTGCAGAAGTTATGTCCAAATAATGATTTCTTAATTTTAAACTTGAAGGAAATAATTCCTTAATTTGTACACACATGGAAGTAAAATATATATCATCCAAAATAGAAGAGGTTTCTGCGCAATTGACTATGCTTCCTCGGTCCTTAAAAATTGTTCACGTCAATGTGGCAAAAAACAAGGCTTAGATTTGAAGAATGGTGGAATTGGAATAATAACGAAAAATAGGCTGATGGAAGTAACATACTAGTAATAAATCAGTTTTAAAAGCTAATGTTATTCTTTCTTTTCTTTTTTTTTTGTGAAAAAGGTTATTAGTTATTCTGTTTAAAGAGAAGTCAATGTCTTTTATTAATCTTTAAAATTTGTACTATTGGCTAAACTTTGGATTTAAACATGAACCTCTCAAGCCCTGAGAACTACCTTAGTACAATTCAGCTATAAGTCGTTTGATATCTTTCTTGCTTTATATCTCAAAAATAAGAGAGAAAGATATTGTGCAACTAAGAATTAACTATAGAGGATTATCATTTTATAGTTTTTTTGTATTTCAGTATTTTTTGTAAGTAGAAAAAATATAAATTAAATATCAATAAATATTTTATATGCCCAAAATATGATTATGTTAAAGGGGTTATATATTTGATATTTAATCCATTACTTAATCTCAACTATTTTAGACAGTATGACCTAAATTTTCAATTGAAGATGGTTATTGTCAACTTGAGAAAAAATTCATAGTTTTAAGAAATTTCATCTCAATTGATTTGTGTATAAAAAACATTTTGATTTAAAATTGTGTAAAAATTAGTATAAATTTTTTTTATCTCACTCAAGCATTAGTACAACTGCCGTACAAGCAACAAGCTCAAGAAAAAGGACAAAAAATAATTAACTTGAAATTATTATTGATTTAAGTAACTTTAAAATAATTATTTCAAAATTTTATGTGAACCTATTTTGTTTTAAATTGTGCAAGAAATACTGATGTACTGTAATATAAGTCTAACTAGGGTGTAAATAACCTAGTCAACTTTTGTGTTAAGACATCTAACTAGTCAACTTTGTCAATGGTGAAAGGAAACAAAACAACCTTTCAGAGTACTTTTTCTTTCTCCACATTGCCAACCGCGTAGGGTAGCAATTCCCATCATACAATACCTACCGCATATTTGTTTTTAGTCTTCGGTCAAGAGTTAAGTTTCAGATGTCAAGGGCCGGCAACAATTGTTATTCTTGAGTAGAAAGGGGTTAAAATAATAACACAAACATAATTAAGGCCCTCAACTATATCAACCACATCAATGGCCGGCGTATTAAAATCATATGATTATGATGTGCCTTAGTAATTAGCCTTTGGCCATTTGATGTAAGCGGTGAGTATGTAATGAGTAGTTCTTTGTGTGGTGTGAAGTGTCTTATAATAAAATAAGAAAATTGTCTCATGTACATGTTTCTATGCTCTCGTCCTCTAATCTTTCAACAGTTGCCCCGTGGAATTAATCTTAAACACGGAACAAAGACCAAAGTCTCCCCGAAAGAATATTTACACAAGTAAACAGAAGAAAGAAAACAAATAAAATGCGCCATTTTCCGTTCAAATAGGAGAAGCCTCTAACGTAATATAAAGCAAAGACACGCTTGACTCAGGCTACATCTATTTAAGGAACTAACCAAGCTCCAGTGATAACTGTCTCTGTCCTTAGCTGCTTCTCCTTCACATTGCACTCAGTCCATTCTCAAGAGATTCAAGTCTCTTTCAATCTTATTTCATCTACTCCTTAGCAAAGTTCAGAGCCCAAAAACAGCACCTTTTAAATTGCTTTGCTCTTCTTGTAGACTGCAAGAAGGTAAAGTGCATTCTGTTTCTCTTAGTCTCCTTGAATCCATATATCATTGTTATCTTTCGGCAGCTTGCGATTCCTTCCCACCATGAGGTATCTCTTGGTGATTCTATGCTTTTCTTCTTTCTTGCATGCTGATTCTGCTCTGAATTCTGATGGGGTGAATTTGTTATCACTCTTAAGGCACTGGACCTTTGTGCCTCCTACCATAAACTCGAGCTGGAATGCCTCTGATTCTACTCCATGCACAAGGGTAGGAGTCCAATTTGACCATGCCCACAATGTGGTTTCCCTTAACCTCACTGCTTATGGGATTTTTGGCCAATTAGGACCTGAAATTGGCCTTTTGAGTCACTTGCAGACCCTTGTGCTGGGGTCTAATGGGTTATCTGGGAAAATACCCCTAGAGTTGGGTAATTGTAGCCTGCTTCAGTACTTAGACCTTTCTAAAAATAGCTTTAGCGGACAAATACCCAATAGCTTGAGAAATTTGCAAAATTTACAGTATTTGGTCTTTTACTCTAATATGCTAAGTGGTGAAATTCCGGAATCGCTGTTTGAAATTCCTAACCTGGAAAAGTTTCACTTGTTTAACAACCGTTTAACTGGTCCCATCCCCAAAAATTTTGGGAACATGACTGATCTTACCATCCTATATCAATCTGTTAATCAGTTGTCAGGGACAATTCCTACATCAATTGGAAACTGCAGTAAATTGAAGTACTTATTCTTAAATGATAACCGACTGGACGGAGTTATCCCCGAGAGTCTTAACAGTCTCAAAAATCATTTAGATGTTAGTGATAATAGTCTTGGGGGTACCATCTCATCTTCCTTAGGCCGACTACATAGCCTTTCTTTGCTCAGTCTTTTTTCTAACCATTTATCTGGTAGCATACCCCCAGAAATTGGAAACTGCATGTTTTTGAAACTATTGGTTTTGGGTTCCAATAAACTTGAGGGAGAGATTCCTAGTGAATTGGGAAAATTAAGTAGATTGCAGTACCTTAAATTGGCTTCCAATAATTTGATTGGTGAAATTCCAGTTAGCATTTGGAAGATTCAAAGTCTTGAGAATATCTATCTACATAATAATAGCCTTTCTGGAGAACTACCCCTAGAGACGACGCAGCTCAAGCATCTGAAAATTATCGCATTGTCTAACAACCAGTTCTTTGGAGTTATACCTGCCAGCCTGGGAATTAATAGCAGTTTAGTGCGATTGCATTTTGCAAATAATAAGTTCATTGGCAACCTTCCACCAAATCTTTGTTTTGGAAAGCAATTACAGGTACTGGATATGAGTTTCAATCATTTTCAAGGGAGCATACCTCCTGAAGTAGGAAGGTGTACAACTCTTGAATGGATGATTCTCAATGAAAATAACTTCACTGGGCCCCTTCCAGACTTTGCAAACACTCCAAATCTCTCATATGTTGACTTCAGCAAGAACAACATCAGTGGAACAATTCCGTCAAGTTTAGGAAAGCTGAGTGAATTGCAAACCCTTGCAATGTTTTCCAACCATTTGACGGGTGAAATTCCAATTAGCATTTGGAAGATTCAAAGTCTTGAGGATATCATTCTATATGACAATAGTCTTTCTGGAGAGCTTAGTAGCATCTAGATTCCCTCATCTGTAGCATCCTCAACTTCACTCAAGTCATTGCACCTTTAGAATAACAAATTTTCAGGAGAATTCCCTCATTTCTTGAAGAATTATAGTAACTTGACATTTTTGGATCTTGGAGAAAATAAATTTTCAGGAATCATTCTAGCATGGGTAGGACAAGCACTCTTGAATTTAACAATTCTTCGTATTCGATCAAACAACTTTTTTGGTCAAATTCCCCATGAATTATGTGCTATGAAATTTCTTCAAGTCTTAGACCTTGCACAAAACAATTTGACTGGGCCCATACCAAAATCTGTCAAGTATTTCAATGCTATGATAGTGAAGAACACTAGTTCAGATCCACGCAACCCTTGTCAAGGAGTACAAGACAGACCATATATTGTAGTTCTAGTGTTCATATGGGTGAAAAGAGGAGGTTATGAATATGCTGACACTATGTTTGCTTGATGAAAAACATTGACCTTTCAAATAATAGATTATCAGGAGAGATACTAAATGAAGTCACAAGTCTCATTGGATTATTGTTATTAAACTTGTCTAAAAATCTTTTGACTGGCCAAATTCCTGAAAGCATTGGTAATATGAGATCATTAGAGTCCCATGACTTTTCAAGTAATCAACTTTCTGGTGAAATCCTTCCAAGTATAACAAGTTTGAACTTTTTAGGTATCTTCGACTTGTCTTACAACAATTTAAAAAGGAAAAATCCCAACAGGCACTCAATTGCAAAGCTTTGAAGCCCTTAACTTTGTTGGCAATGAGCTATGTGGTCCTCCACTTCCAAACAGCTGCATCACTCATGTCGGAATTCATGACCATATTGATGGCAATGAAGAAGGAAGTCATCATGGAGTAGATTGGTTTTTGATAAGTAAGGTATTGGGATATGTTGGGATTTTTTGGCTTCTTGGTTCCTCTGCTTTACAATAGATCATGGAGAATTGCCTACTTTCATTGGATTGATACTGTATGGTACAAATTGCAATATTTTTATTAATTGAAGATATGAGATTCTATCATGTAATACTACAATCTTTCTAATTTTCATAATACATTAGTTGTTGGACCCAGTCGAAATGATCCATTTTTGTATCAATATATTGAAATGCTATTAGCTTAAACTCCTTACTAATTGTTGCTTTCATTTAGTTTTCTCTATGACTTTGACTAATCCCAACTTATCAATACTTACATCTTGTTAATACTATGCACTGCAAATTTTAGGTGATACTGCAAGAGTTTTTGTCTCTATTATCTGTTAAGAAGATTGTTTCAAAATTCTCAGTGAAAATTAAATATTCTCACTTTTAAGTTTCAATTCTAAGCTGGATTTAGTTAAAACTCTTGGTAAAAATTAAAGTGCATTTAAGTTCTATTTTTAAGTTAGATTTAGTTAAAACTCATTGAGAATTTAATATTCATTACGAAAGTAAAACAAGTTGCAAAATCACCAACGAGAAAATCATTAGGGGCACATTGGTTTCCATACCATGGCCCACCAACATCTTAATTTATTTTGTCAAATTTTTTTAGATTCTAAATTTGAGTTTAAAACCTAAACTTTTTGAACTAAACTGTGATGCCTTTTTCTTTGTTCTAAAAGTAAAGAGTACTTGTCTCTTACTTTTTTTTTTCCTTGTTTTGATAGAAATGATTTCTACAAAGAATATTTATCTTAAAATTTTTTGCTTTTTAGGCCAAAATTTTTTCGGTGAAAACTATTTCTATCAAATCAAAGGAAAGAGAGTGTAGATTTGCTGTTTTATTCACGCTCTAAAATTTTGGTTCCTACTCTCTTCAGGCATTAATATTCAATTTTCAGACACTGTTGAAGAACATATCAACCATTCTTTTGTAAAACTCTATAGAAATACAAGAAACTATATATATTATAGAGATAATTGGTAACAAACATACATCCAAGTAAGAAAATCAAATGAAGCCCATGGAAATGCAAACATCCAAATTTGACTATAAAAAGATTGGGTTGTGTTAAGAATTGAGTAACTCATGAGTTGGTAACCTAAAGATGGATAAAGAATGATCAAAATCGCCAATTAACGCCAAAATTACAAGAGAAAATGTGAGCAAAGCACACAACGAAAATCAAAAGATGTTCTTTGGGCCTACAAATTAGTATCAAACTTTTCTGGAGACCTATAACTGCACATATATTCACTCATAGCCAAAGTTTGGAAACTGCAGATATACCAACCAACCAGTCAGATTCTTCTTAGCCAGATATAGAAATTGCAGTAAAAAGTGCCAGAAGTAAGGTGAAAAGGCTCAAGCCTCCTCCAAAAATAGATGTTGCAGAAGAGTGGTGCTGCTCCCTGCAGGTAAAAAGAGAAGTAAAATCAATAAAACAGAGGGGGGAAATGCAAGCAAAAGAGAGATTTGACAAGTTTCAGGACAACTAAGGCTACAGGCTCTTGAGGGCACCACAATATAGAACATTAGCCGGTGCAGCCATCTCGGTTTCACCATTTTCTTCAGGATTGACAAACTCAAAGTGACAAACCATATGATGAGGTCTAATGGAGCTCATTAAATTCAAGTTATCTGGTAACTAAATACTTAGAAGATGAAGTTTCCTTTCTAGCTAATTTACAAACAAAATCAACTCAAGTCAGGCAGAGATTGAATTATTTCAGGTCAACAGCACCCTATGTAGAGCAAAGCATGAAAAATCAAATCTATTAGCCATCAAATTGCCTAGCCACTGAGGTAGAAAAGAAATTGAGACAATAATTTTTAAAAGAAAAATGGCAGAAATGAAAAAGCAGTAGAGTCAACATTGTATATAAAAATCAATCCCCCATCATTATGTATTAGGAAAAGAAAATAGCAAGATGGCCTTCCATCCATAGCCAGGAAGGAAAAATAATGACCTTGTGCATGCACATGTTAAGTGACATGTACTAAAAAAAACACACTTGAATTGTGCTGTGAGAAATTGCATCCCACTTGTTATATGAATTTCTAGAATCGTCTGACCAATTACCATAGCCATACCTGAAAATCAAGAAATCAAATTTTGAACAGTGATAATAGATAACAGAAAAGGGAAAGAAACGGATTAAACTCTTACCCAACAACGAAAAAGGAGTAGCCATCCATATGAAAGGTCTGCATTGTGGTATCATTGTTTTGCAATACAATCTCAATGAAACCCTTGTATGCATTGATAAGAGATATGTTTGTCACTGGTGGTCTATCCTGAGGCTTACTAGAAAAATCATGCTTATAAGTTCCCCTAAGTTTATGTTGGTCGGTGTCGCAACGTCCCTTTCGGGAGCGCGATGCGGAGTGGCGAGATCC
>QAOA01001456.1:0-16265 GCA_003255065.1 Cercis canadensis
TTTGGGTCACACCACGCACAATAGGTTCAACCCAAAAATAAAGGTAGAGTAAAACCCCTGTTTGGTCCTCGAAAGATAGGCTCGGTGACAGTTTAGTCCCCCAAAGAATTTTACCGACACTTTAGTCCCCCAAAGATGGTTCCGTCAGCCATTTTAGTCCTCCGCTTGTGCCCGTGAAGTGAACTTAACAGAAAAGGCCACGTGGCCCGTTAACTGGTGATGTGTCCGTCAAATGCTGAGCTGGAACGCTTAAGTGGCAAGTGGTGGGGCTGATGAGTGGGATGAAGCTCAACGACGTCGTTTTGAAGGTTTTGGTAAACACCCAAACCACCCATCGAGTCCTTCTTCCTCAAACACAATTCTGAAACATTGAAGCTTCTGGTAAACACCCACACCCAAACTAGTTGCTTGAACATTGAACCTGAAGTCCGAAATGGCGTCCTTCTTCAGCAATTTGTAGCTTTCATCTCGTCCTTCTTCAGCAAAACAACAATGAAACCCAGGTGCTTGTAAAGTCCGAAATCGAACCCAAATCTGGTGTCTTCGAACCAGCAACTCCGCATATCTTCATATCATCAATTTCGTGGAGATACCCAGCAACTCCGAAGTCGGACCAGTTTGGACAGTGGAGTGCCCAACCATTTGTCGCTGGATTTTTGTTGAAGATTGCCCCAAATTGATAGAGAGCAATCGCAGCCCCCAAATTGGCAGTAAGTTGTATAGTAGTTGCGATTTCCCCTTGTG
Source organism: Cercis canadensis (assembly GCA_003255065.1). Taxonomy (NCBI): domain Eukaryota; kingdom Viridiplantae; phylum Streptophyta; class Magnoliopsida; order Fabales; family Fabaceae; genus Cercis; species Cercis canadensis. The sequence continues at coordinate 745 of QAOA01001456.1, forward strand.
TCTGACTATACCCATTGAGATTTGTTGTTAATCGTTGTTGCTGGATATCTTGTCCTGCGAAATTGGAACCGTAAGCCCCTATATTTACTTAACCCGGTTTTTTGAATGCATGTTGGGTTTTGTTCATAGTAATATTTGTGGGAGAGAAAGTAATACTAACACTCTGTTGGTTATGTGTTGCATTACAAATGCAATTGGTAGTTTACCTTACAAATGCAATAAACATGATAGCCTTCATATTGGAAATTTGACTTGGGATTTTTAATACGATAGCTTAGCAGAAGGCTTATTTTGGTAGAAGTGGTGCACTTGTGTTAAGGCACATATTATTTTTAGGCCAGTGTGATATCAAATAAAACGAGTGAAATTGCTCATTAATTTGTTAATTTAATTGGGGGTTTGATTTGGTGCCAAGGTAGTTGTTGCGGTATATAAAACTATTTCAAATATTTCCTTGATTGTGTGCCCGAGGTATCAACCTGAATTTTATTTCATCACTTGTCAAAGGTTTTGCAATAAATGGTTTTTGTACTCATTTGAATTAGCTTGGTATACAAATAGGTAGACAATTTCAATTAGATTTGTATACCTTTTTTATGGTCTAATAGGTCTAGCATATATTTTTAACAAGTTATTTTGGTGGTAGTTTGACGTGAAAGTTATTGCTAAAAATGATCATTGAGATCGTATACCTTTTTTATGGTGTAATAGGTCTAGCATATATTTTTAATAGGTTATTTTGGTGGTAGTTTGACGTGAAAGTTATTGCTAAAAATGATCATTGAGGATGAAGGAGTCCCTAAACGATGTGGTGTGATGATTGATGGTGAAGCATTAACACCGCCAATCCATGGACAACATGTCCAGCAAGGTAGTTCCAGTGTGTCAAGCTTCAAAAGGAGTGGATATGCCACATCTGACTATAGTACCCCTAATGTATGCGGTTGTAACAAGAGGGTGATAATGCTTATTTCAAAGACAAAGGAGAACCCAAATCGCCCATTTTGGCGTTGTCCACGTTACAAGGTTTGAGTAGAATTTAATTTCAATTTACACGTGTATTCTAGTATTCTAGTATTTAAGTGGTAATGTATAAATTTTCAAGTTCCCCATTCTAGTACTTTAACAAATTTTGCCTCTATATATGCAGAATGAAGACTTGTGTTGTGGGTTTTTTCAACGGATCAATAACTCTGAAGGGGTGGTTCCCAGAACTCCAGGGTCCTACACAACAGATGATAAACGAGTGTTAAAGTTGCAGAAGAAGATAATTAAGGGTCTTCAAAGTGAAGTTATGAAATTGAGGATTGCTTGTACTTTGCTTATTGTTTTGGTGTTCATTGTACTATTCCTTGCTAAATGGATGTGACCATTTTGTAAATTTGAGACTTGTTGAACATTTATATAATGGAAGTAAATCTTATTATGTAAAATCCCTTTGTTTTGTTGTGTAATTAACGGTCCAAAAATATTTTTCAATTAGGTAGTTGTTGGAATTATAAGTAATCGAAAGTGTAGCTCACAACCTAAATTAAAATCAAATCTTCCATAGTAATTAAAAGCAAAATGGGTGCTTACCACCCTAGCCATTTCAATACGAATGTCCTAAATAGTAATCAACCCTGTAACAACTTTTATCACTCATAAGCACAATGGGGAGGACACAGAAGTAGTCAAAATGGATCAACATAAATGTCCAAGCGAGCTCCTGGAGTATATAATCATTACAAATGCAGACAACATAGTTTGGATTAACAACATATCAACATGGCTGCCCTGATAACAGAGTTCAAAGGACATCCAACAAAGAGACCACAAAAACTTGCACAGTAATAATTGACAATGTGTTTACAATGGTGACAGTGTCAATGATTACAACTTGACAGCTGTTACAACAACAGCATAAAACAGCAGCAATAACAGTACAAAAAAAAAGCAGAATGGAAATGTAACACAACTTATAATGATACTATTTTTAATAGCTATGGTTAATTTTCATACAATCTTAAGGGCAAGAAATTATGGTTACTCACACTTGATATTTGCACTTGCACAAGATACCACACTGTTGAGGCTTGGTTTGATTAATAAATGAGCTGAAATCTAAGAAGCTTAGTTTGAACAAAAGCTGACAGACATGAAGCTAGATTAAAACCCAGCTTGCAAATGCAAACTAATAATTTATATTATATACTATACTTAGACATCACTACATTTTTTACACCAATAATTGTGCATTTATAATTTTTATCACATATCAAGTATTTAATGTTCTATTTTATTACTATATAAACAATAGAATATATACAAGCATATATAAGCATTACAAATTATCATAAAAAATATCATATTGTAATTCATTCTAGCTCACAAGCCGAAACTTAGGATTAGCTTGATTAATTGGACAGTCTAAATCAAGTCAAACATAAGTGGCCCAACTCATTTTCACCCCTGGTTTAAAAATACAAACACACCAAACAATCTTCAAAACAGGATAAATACAATTACATCAATGTAGGCAGGCACCTATCAGCCATTCAAATGCTTTAAAACCTGCAATGAACTACATAAAATTAAAAGGTTTGTCCAAATTATCTTGTCTAGGGAAAGTCAGGTGCCATGCACGTGACCACCAGTGTTGTAAGCCACTGAGATAAAACAATATGGACCAATCCAAAGCATGTCACCCTATTCACAGGTAACTCACATCATTAATACAGTGTCACTAGTAAGAATTTGCAGTGAAAGTCTAGGGAACATATCATTGACCATTGCATGAACAAACCAAGTGAAAGTCCCAGACAATTTAGACTCACAGACACAAAGGTATCACAGCCAAAGTTCACAAAATTTATCTCCCAAATATTGCAGCCTCACTATGATGCACATAATTGGAAGTAACAACCACAAGCTCTAAAACCTAATCAACAAATAGATCGTCGCACCAAAGGGTAAAATAAACTATGTAAAACCACCACAACTATTTATGCAATATTATGTGTTCAGGTGGACCACCATAAGACATACACATACTAAGCCTAAAATAAAACAAATAAGAGCTAACCTTATTTATTCAAACAACTGTGTCACATACAAGTTGAGTACCAAATATATGTCTACCTCCAACGAGTGACCTCTGCAAAATAGAGAAAAAAAAAAAAGCAAACAGTCAGACGTTGACCTTAATCAAGGAACACATGCACATACCACATTTAAATTCACAAGAAAGCTAGAAAGTGGCTGCACTTATAGAATTACAGTAGGAAATACGGATTGACCGATATAACTAGCCTCATTTCAATCCCTAAACAGATGGCAACACCAAAGACAGACACTAAGAAAAAGGATAATTTTACCCACAAAGGTTTTACAGGGACCACCACAATGATTTTGGCAATATTATAGAACAGGTGGACCATCGTAACACATGCACGTACCACTCTTGTCTCAAACCAACAACATGTGGACCACCAAGACAAAGACTCGACAATAAAATAGAATATGCACCACTTTCGAATCAGAAATTAAAACCCCTGGACCACAATAGAAGTTTGGTACATAGCCACGCAATCAGGAACACAATATAAGTACACCAAGATTAAATCACTCATATGTAAGGAAAACTACCAATTGTCGAGAGGAAAGACAAAAATATGACAGAGAAGCCAACCACACCAAAGTATGTATATGTCCGTAAACAACTAGTTCTATGAACAAGAACACACCTGAGAGAGAAAGGAACTTCGATCGATATTGGGGCTTTGGGTTACAAGATGGGGCTTAGGCGATTCCACCACCAATGAGTTCCAACAAATCACAATGCGTACAGTGATAGAGAAAGTCGCAACCGTTACAAGAATCGCACTGCGTCAATGGCAATTTCGAGGGCTACGAAGATGCTGTCAATTTGGGGAAATCTTCTAGGAATGCAAGAATTTTCCTTTCGTAACGGTCTTGCTCAGTTACAAGAATGCAATAATTTGCGATGAACAAGGGCTTAGGGTTCAAATTCCGGGAAAGTGGTTTCTCTTTCCATGACAATGTGTTTGATGAAGAAGGGCTCGATGAGACGATGCCGTTTGGGTAAAGGTGATGAAGTGCTTAGGTCTCCTGCGAAAACGACGCCGTTTGGGTGGTTCGGGTGGTTACCAGAAGCTTCAAAACGACGTCGTTGAGCTTGATCCCAGTCATCAGCCCTACCTTTTGCCACTTAAGCATGCCAGCTCAGCATTTGACGGACACATCACCAGTTAACGGGGCACGTGGCCTTTTCTGTTAAGTTCACTTCATGGGCACAAACGGAGCACTAAAATAGCTGACGAAACCATCTTCAGAGGACTAAAGTGTCGGTAAAATTCTTTGGGGGACTAAACTGTCACTGAACCTATCTTTCGGGGACCAAACAAGGGTTTTACTCTTTATATTTTTTACTCAACTGGGTTATTGATGGGTATTTTTAGTAGAGAGTAGGGCTGGTTTCACTTTTTTGTTGATTGTTCTTCTCCAATTGGAAATCATGTGGACTTTGCTTGATTTTTTTTTTTAGTTCTTAAAATAGCTATTTAAGTGGACATTGAGAATTTTGGTTCCTTGATTTATTTATTGTTCCTACATGCTAGTCTAATTTGAGTCATGATTTGAAATCCATGTTGTAGAATTTATAAGTTTGATCTTCTGTTTTGTCTGTCCTTGATTATTCCCTATTTGTTTGTTCTAGATTTCTGTTGTTTACCTTCAACCTAGCATCACCCTGTCAACTTCCTATGTATTTATGTATTTTAGGTTTTGGTCCTAATACATGCTTCATTGTGTGCTCCTATAGCCTTTGGGGCTTGATGTGTTCCTCATTCTCACTCTACTTTGTGTCATTTTCTTTTGTCTAGGTGAAATTTTCTTTATGTCAATGTATCTTGGGAGTGCTGTCATTCTAACCCCCTTTGGTGAAATTGAGTTGTTGTTATACCATTGCATCATGTAAGAAGTTATAATCTGCTATGTTTGTATTCACTAATACCTTGGGTTTGGGTTTGTGTTTGTGTTACATGGCTTGTTATTTTGGGGTGGGAATTGGGCTAAATGATGTATGTGAGGCTCTAGTAGTTTGGTAAATTCATGTGTTCTGAGTAATGTATACAGAGCATGCATTTTTTTGGTTTATTTGAAAAGGGAACAATCGGTTGGCCATCCTTTGTGCTGCTGCTATCTTTTTTGCATTATTATACCACCTCATTTATTTTCTGTTACATTTGAGTGTGAATTAGTGGCCTTGCTTTTTCTTTAGTGGTTCATGTTTCATTGATATGGTGTTAAGAATCTTGGTATATCACTTTTGGCTTATGGCTTGAGGGAATTGCAATGTTTTAGGTCGATGTCTATAATTAAAGGGATGTTAAATATGCTATTCATACATATGGATATTCTTAGCATGTTATGGGGTGGAACTTTTTTTTAGGGGGTTTATTTTAGCTTGCTGTCCTTGCTGTTGCTATATGTTTCCACATGTTAGATTCATTTACTTTGGAGTTCATTTTAGGAATATTGACAGTAAGGAACTTCATTCGTCCCTTATGCTTCCATGTGATTTTGCTTTGTACAGCTCCAAATTAAATGATGTCAGTCTCGTTTGAATTGTAAGATGTGTGGCTCCAATGTATGTAACTTTTAGAATTTTTGCATGTCTAATCTGCTATCGGTTTTGACTTGAACACAACTGTTTAAAATGACTGATGAATATGTGAATTCTTTGGACTTCTTTTGATTTTGTCTCTTGATAAGGATGGTGGCTTTGGGCATGTTTGTTGGCTGTCCTGATGTATTATGCCTCATTTCATGGAGTATTTTGCCTATGTGTTTAGTTACCATTTTTATGCGTGATGAATTCTTTTTTATTCTAGGGCTGTTTAGTGTTTGTTTGTGTATTTTTGTTTGATTTTGTGTTATTCCTTTTGAGGCATGCGGAGATTAAATGTGTAGGTCAATTAGATAGATTTCTTTTAAGTCTTGTCTAACTTGTGTTTTGGTGTATTCATGAGCATACTCGAATACAACTCATGGTAGTTATGAATGTGAGCAAATAGGGAGGCCCAACTAGAATATACCTAGCTGCAAGCCTGGAGCAAGAATGTTGTTGTATATATTTTTTTATTTTATTTTATTTTTTGATGTAAATTAATATTTCTCAGTACTTAGATTTTGAGAAGAGTTTTGTAATATTTAAAATCATGCATTTGTATTACATGTAAAAAATAATATTTATGTTGCATAGTATATGTATGCCCTTTCATTTATCATGGGAGGATAGGGCGAGTCAATCCTATATGAGATGTCTTTCTCTATCTGATCTAGGTGAAGATAGCGCCACCTTGGACGATCGCTTTATGCGATGAACGGATGGAAAGATTTAGGTCTCGGTAAAGAAATCATGCATTACACGTTTAAATTCGTTGTTTTTATTTTTGTCTGATATTCTTGTAGAACATTTATTATGTTGGGGTAAATAAAATATGTATTTTGGTCATATTTACGTTCACACAATAAATTTAAGGTAACTGTCTTTAGACGGATGTTGTGGGGTGCCTAACATTTTCCCCACACATAAACAGACTCTCGATCCCTCTATGGTTCGCAGACTGTTGTTTTTATTAATAAAATGAGTTTTCCAATTATTCTCCATTTTCCTAATACAATTGGTGGGGACTCTAAGTTTTCTTTCGAAAACTAATATTTTTCTTTTTGTCCGTCATCTGCATTGTAGCGATCTTTGGGAACGTTGTGACAGGTTTTAAGATTTATCAAATTTTATTTTAGCCTATTTAAAAGTTTAATAAATGTTATTGTGGTTTATATTAAGGATCGAGACTGATTCGCCCTCATTCTCACAAGATTTTAGTGTCATATGAGATATTGATCCTATATCTGTAGAGGGCGAGGTTTGGTGTAGTTTACCGTGTGAGGCCCATGCAGTTAGACTTACAGTTCATATCTGCATTAGTAGAGCGATGGCGTCTAGAGACATACATGTTCTATATGTCATTCAAAGAGTGCACAGTAATCCTACAATACATGAAGATATTGTTAGGGCTTACTGTTGATGGTATTGCCGTTGGTGGGAAGAGCTCCTATCTGTTGTATCACAACGAGATTGTTCATATATTAGGAGTAGTGTTAGCCTAAAATGTCATTAATGGTTCCCGGGTTCGGCTGTCCTAGTTGAGGGAGACATTCGATGTCTATCCACATAATGCAGAATCATATGTGTTGCCGTATTATGCGAGGGCACACATTCTGCAGTTAATTGGCTCGTGGCTGATCCTAAATACTACTAGGAACTATGTCCATCTAATGTACTTGGAGCTTTTGGAGGATTTGGACATTGCTGACACATGCAACTAGGGTTCAACTGTACTTGCTCACCTATACCGGAGCTTATGCAACTTTTCTCTCGGGCAGAGCATGGAGTTTGGAGGGTGCTTATTCCTCCTACAGGCATGGGCGCATGAGAGATTTCTTACATTGTCTCCGTCTTCCCTTGTTGTCCCTGAGCCTTTTATCGATCCAGTGGCGTGTAGATTAATGTATTTAATATTCATTTTTTAAAATACATAATAATATGTTATTAGATATAATTATAAGTTTAAATTATGTATTAGGTGGAGATGTCCACTACGTTATGACCACATCGGGTTCACCAGGAACCATGTGGGCTATCGCGGGCTTTTGATCGTCTTGACGATCATGAGGTGAGTTAATTTTAAAGATTTGTAATTAAATTATTATTAAATAAATATAAAAGTTGTATGCCTAAAATGTGTAATTAATTTTTTTTCACTATACAGGTCGTGTGGCAGTGATTGGTGTTATCGCTTAACCAATTAAATTAAACCGAATCCCCTAATTAGAATGCAATAGAGGGCATAATCCTGGTTTGTCTTACAATGAATGCAATGTGTAATCAATAATTTCAAGTTAAAAACAGGGGATTGTAAAATAAAATTGTATTTCTAGATTGTAAAAAGCATAATTGAAATAGGATTAATTAAGTTGATTAAAACGTAACTTAGCTAGACATTCATCCATAAACCGGTTTGATTCATCCTAGATTAACATGAGTGATTAAGTCCTAATGCAGCAATGCTAATTGAGTTTAATCACAACCAAAATCTCTAATTATGACTAATTATTCCTACTAAGTTATCACTTAAAATTCGATTAACCTCATTCAATTATTAATCTTGTAATCATAATAATTAAGCAATTAGTGGCTAATCTGAAAACCGAACCTCAATTAGCAATTCTTCAAAGGATTCATGCACAGAATTAAAGATTAATCAATCTAAATTCTATTTCACACCTAAACATCCATATAAATCACAAAGATCTCCATGATCCATATAAAATATCCAGACAATCAGAATCCAATGAAAAACNAGATAGACATGGATTTCTGGGGTATTGTTCCATTACAAAACTATTCATCTTCAATGTCTCTGGTTAACTTTGTTAATTAGTTACGAAATTCCATTATTTGGTTCCACAATCTCATAATCTCCAAGCTTAATTGAGTTGATTGAATTCATGAATAGAGATTCAGTATTCCAGTAAAGGCTTTTAGGTTTAAGTTATGAAAATTAGAATTAGATAGAGCCTGACCTATTGCCAAGAACAGCATGCAGCTTGACAATGATCTCTTCCTCTTGAGGAGTGATGTTGCCTCTCTTCACATCTGCTCTCAAGTAGTTGATCCATCTCAATCTGCAACTCTTCCCACACCTTAATAAACCTTCAATGAAAACAGCACCATGCAATATTATTATGCATATTAGTTAACAAACCATGTGGGTTAATTAATCACAAAGAAAATTAAAGTACCAGCATTTTTGGGTAGGTTTCTCCAAGAGCCTTCACCATTTTCTTGGATGTACTGTGTCAAGATCTTATCCTCTTCTGCAGTCCATCTTCCTTTCTTCAACCCTACTTTCTCACAGCAAGGTTGTCTCCCCATATTGAATCTCTCTCTCTCTCTCTCACAAACACACACTATAACACAAAGATAAGTGATGATGGCGTTGGAAGTAGTTTTCTGTATTATTCATGAAAGGAGCTTGCATGGCTCACTGTAGCAACGGGCAAATATATATAGGGAAAGTGAGAACAAGGATTTGGTAATTCATGGTCGCCTATGGTTAAATTGTCAGAGCATGTTAGATTTTGCAGGTCAAGTACAATACCTTTTTACCAGTACGATATTAAGTAGGACCGCGATTCTTACTTTACACCACAAATTCAACTTATCAATGCATATTTGTTGAGGTTACTGGATTGTATTGTTTTGTCTCTTTGTTGGAATTCCCTTTGACCCCTCCTCTGTCACACATTAAAACCACATTCACTTTATTGTTCCAATTTTATCGTATGTGTCTTCCAAGGGACAAAATCATTCTTCACTTTTCTCAACATAAACTAACCTGCTCTTTTTTTTCACGCGTCTTACTATAGCTATTTTTAAGGCTGATCAAGCTAGGGGTTTTGATTTTTCTACAAACCTTATGTTCGATTTTCAGTAGCTAATCCAAATACACTCTTAGAAGCGAGTGAGTGTTATAATAATTGTAAATTCTTATAATAACTTCACATTTTTTTCATAGGATGAAGGGAAGGAATATAATACTATATATTGAGCTAGGTTATTACGTGAAGAAGATTCACACTGGCACTTGTTCAATCTGAAACTACATTAAAGTGTATACTTGTCCATTCCCTGCCCATATAATTGGAAGGTAAGGGGATTGGTATACTTGATGGAGAAAAGTAGGAAGCTCTTAAGCAGGAAAAATAAATGAAAAATAATTATAAAAAAAAAAAGGGAATAAAGGAAGGAAAAGAACCAAAAAGAATTATGTGGACAGAAAAGTTTCTATTTCCCTGTCTCGGGGTGGTATTCTAAGGACTCTCTAAGATTTTTGTTTTTCTTTCCTTTTTAGCTAATAATTTTCTTCTCAGTTTCATGACAGTGTCAAGCAGATGTGAGATGAATATGAAATAGTGACAGGTTTGTTGCCAAAGGACACAAACAGAATTTCCCACTGACAAAGCTGCAAAAGGCCAGCGTAGGTCCCTCTTTTCTTTTTATCTTTTATTAATTCTTTTACACGGATAAAGATGCTTTTATTCTCTCATCTACCTTCACCTGAGTAATTTATTAAGCCGATGACTCATATGTAGAATATAAATTTTAGATTCCTTTCATTTTATGTAGAGCTGTCATGCCAGGCAGCCCGCCTCAATCCGCTCCGTCCAGCCTCAACCAGCCAGTAAACAGGCGGGGCGGGCTGACCCGCTATTTTAGTAGACTAAGAAAATATTAACTCAACTTAATCTACTGGTGGGTTGTAGATTAAGCGGATCAACCCACCAAAAAAAAATAGGAAAGCCAATTATTTATTGTTTTTGTCTTTGTTGAAATAGCAAATTATTTTTTCTTACTTGCAGTGTCTTTGATTCATAGAGTAATGATATTGAAAACATGCAATTAATCGATCATCATCATTCATGAAATAAGAAAATAAAGAAAAAGGCCTGCTATAGCAAAAAGTGACATGCACGGTGGATTAGAATCAAAAACATTTTATAATCATAACAAGGAGACAAGCTTGACAGTTCTTCTCTTTTGGGCTTGCAGTTTAAAGAGGGTGCGCATTTGAAATTTGAATGGGCATAGTCAATTAGCAAACCATCAACTCCAGCAAGCTTAGTCCTCATAGTGTCCACCATGGACTCTAATCTTGCAAGCTCCACTCTCACTGCTTCTACACGCGACTCAAACTCTGGGAGCCGACCTACAATACCATCCTTAGTAGCCCTCAATGCCTTAGCCTCATGAAGGTTTGCTAAACTAGCTTGGCAACATCTGAAAGATATTAAAAAATTATGCAGGTGTTCCTGATAGATATCTCATATACCAATACTCAAATATAATATTTCAAAATATAGGGATCCAATATAAACATCCAAGACACCTGATAATCTTGCATAGACTGATACACATTAAAATGGTGAAATAACAATACGATCTATGGTTTGTAAATATTTTCTATGGCTCTGATATATATTCAGTCTGAGTTCAAACCTAAATATCGCTAATTTTCCTCTTCAAAAGTCCCCTCCCCATATATATATAGATTGCCAATTAAGAAATTAATGGACATATATCTGTATATATTTAGAACTAGCTAGATTCTTAGTGCTCATTCATATCACTATTCTACTAACGGGCATTCTTTATCTTATATGCTTAAAAAGATCCCAAACTTTCCCCCACCATCTCCCAGACACATTGACCTAATTAACAAAGACATCAATTTTGCTACCAAACCTTGCATGTGCACTATCCTTACTATAAAGATTAAAGACTACATGAAAAATATTGAAATGACTTTATATATATATATTTTAATATTACGAGTATCTTTATTTTATCTAATTGAGCGTGAATCTAACTCATTTAAAAATTGAAACAATTATAATTTTTTCTTTCGTTAAATATATGTTACTTTGTTTTTTCCTAACCTTCCCCTCCAGTGTGAATTTTTTCTCCCACACATGTTGGAGTGTAATTTCGACTGACCCAATTAATTGTGTTAAGTGATACCAATTTCTAGTGAATTGTCTACATCAATGACACTTCATTTTAGCAAATATTAAATTGCATCACATGGATAGTTGAAAAAACAAAGTCTATATATGAATGCGTTGAGAGATATGGTTATGAGTATAGCTGTCAAACGGGCAGCCCGTCTCGGCCCGCCCCACCTTGCCTCAACCCGCCACCTAAACGGGATTGGGCGGGCTGAGAAAACTTCAACCCAACCCAACCTAATGTGTGTTGTGGGTTAGGCGGGCTAGCCCGTCAAAAAAAAATAGCAAATTAGTGACTAATAACAATTTAAATCAATGTCAAACACAATCAATGATAAATAATTTTTTATCACGTAATTCAAATTATTTAAGAGGACCAAAATTAATTAAATAGTCTAACAAAGTAATAAACAATCATTAAAAAACAAGTCCAAGAAGATTAATACCAACATGACAACATAATTTTTATAATAAAGATTAAAAAAATTTTAAAAAAATAATTGACTGGCGGGCCAGCCCACCCCGCCACCAACCCACAACCCAAACGGGGCGGGCTCAGAAACCCGCTTCCAAATGGGCCAGCAAAACCTTAACCCAACCCAACATTTTTGTATAACGGGTGGACCAACCTATTTTGACACCTCTAGTTATGAGACAATAGGGTCATCACTCACTAGAGTGTGTAACTGTTCGATAAAAGTATTAAATGACCATTCATGTGCCGTAACTATTCAAGAGTCATTTATTGAATTGACAAAGCATTCGTGTACCGTAACAAGTTCGATAAAAATATTAAATAAGCAAAGAGGGAGAGTGCTGGCGTGTACCCCACACGTTTCAGCGGCCATAGTATAGTAGGACTCGGTGAATAGTAATTGCTGCCCAAATAGTACGGCTTTCTTAGTCCAGTTAGGAAAAAGCTGATAATCAAGGCACAACCACACATGTGGAACTAGCAGCAGACAAGCAGCAAGTGGTATGTGTTGGGACCATTAGATTGGAGGAAAGTTTATGTACTGATTCAAATTGTTCCGTTCTGGTTTATTGGGTTTGTGTGTCTTAAATTGTAAAAAGTACAAATGTTTTCTTTTTTCCCTTGAATGACTTTTGTTTTTGACTTGGTTGGTTTAGTGGCTAAGAGGGCATCCAAGAAATAAGGAGCTGAAAAGGAAAAAAAAAAAAAAAAAAAANAAAAAAAAAAAAGGTAAATCTGAATTATGAACCATTCAAAAAAAAGTTTTAAACAGATTGAATTAAAACGACGAGATGTAAATTAACCGAGTCTTATAATGGTGAAAAAAGTTAATTATTGTAGCACTTGGATGGTATAACACAGTTAAAACAAGGGTTAGAGAGGAATGATGAGAACTAGGTATTAGATTTTTGTTATTAGACATGGATGCTTGGAAGTCACGTAAACATAATGTATTCTCTCCTGATGGTATCATGGCTATAACTGAGGTGGCAGTGCTATTATACGTGCAAGAATGCTGGTAATTTCCTGCAGCCGAAGAGAATGCTTGGCTCTTTCTATAAACGCAACCAAAACTTGTTAACTCTTTCGAGATAGTGAAAGAAAACGAGGGTCTTTTCTTGATGAGATGGTGTTAAGTTTTCTACATATAGTGCAGTGGTTGTTTGAAATAAGCAGAGTAGTTTGTATGAAAAGTATATATTGAAGATATATGATCTGTATTTGTTTATTTTGTTTGGCTTTTATTTTTGGTGAATGAGTTGAGAAAGGCAATCTCGTGAATGTTGTTAATTCCTACTCGTGTGGAATTTTCCAACAAGGTCTCCTCCATTTCACCAGAACATGACAAATCTAGAAACCGACTTTGGAAGTGTGCCTTAGGGAACCTTCTTTCTTTATGGGTGTTGAGTGGATTAGGGGACCACAGGCCTTGAAAAAAGTTATATATATACCTAAACATTAAAAGAGGTGGGGAGCGAGGTAGAAACTTATTTATTAGAAGGGGAGATTACAATTATTGGGACCATTTGAATTTTAAAGTCAACCGTTGGTCTTTTCAAGCTTCATCCATGGTGGCTACTTTGTGAGGATACAAGACTATATTCTCGTTAATCTTAACAAAGAAGAATCATTAATACAAGTTTAGTTTTGTTCCTTAGGATAAGGAGATCCACTAAGCACAAGTTCCAAAAGAAAAATGAAGATGGCCAGAGGATGACATGCCAAGCTGATTATACCCTCATGAACAAATCTTAAACTCCAAGCCAACTCCTATTATACTGCCCCCATGAAGTAAACAAGCACCTCGCTGTATTGTAATCTGTAATGATATATAGCACTACCAATATGAAATGGACAGCGTGATAGGTAAGTTGGTCATCACTCTCAATAATTTTGCTGACTCGAATTCACCAAATACGCCTCTAAATCACTACATTTTATCTTATATTCACCATTTTCGGTAAAACGTGGAATTGGGATACGATCCCCATATTATGCTATATAATATCACATTTATGAATAATGCAAAGGATATTGATTGTAGTTAACAAAATAATTTTGGCGACTTGAATCACTAAATCATCACCACATTTTGGCTTGTATTCACCATTTCTGGTAGAACAAGCATATGAATCCAATATTTTTCCAAATAATCATATTTATGAATAATATAAAGAATATTGGTTATAGTTTCGGCCAAAAAATGATTTTGGTAAGTCCAGTCACCAAATATTCCAATAAATAACCACATTGGCTTTTATTCCCCATTTCTGATAAAGCATGGAATTGGGCCTGATATCCTCATTTTGCCATACTAATAATACAAAAAGTGTTAGTTGGCTATAGTTTCTGGCAGAAAATAATTTCAGTGACATGAATTACTAAATATTTCTCTAAACTATCAAATTTTGGATTATATTCACCATTTTTAGTAAAAGAAAGAATTGGCATAGGATCCCCACATTTTTTCATATAATCATATATATGAATAATACAAAAGATGTTGGTTATAGTATCTGCCAGAATGAAAGAATTGGTGACTCGTAAACCAAAACACCACATTTTGGCACATACTCGCTACTTTTACTCTCAGAAAAGCATAGAATGATAGTTATAGTTGCCCCATAGAAAACGATGATAATATCCAACTGCGTGAAACAGATACGATTGCAATATCATGCAACATAAAGTCACTGTCGTATTTCTCATTTGTATACCTGTAATGAAGTCTCGCAATATTTACACAAGTTATCTTTCTTCTCCAGGTTTCACTGGTATGATACAAAATCCTCAGATTGAAGACCGGTATTCTCTATCTCACAATTTCTAAATACAAAAGAATAATAACCTTGAAACAGTTCAATATTACACATGTGGTCAGATACGAACATGTCCTAGTTTTCTCTCAGTAGATGGAAGGTGTCGTTCTTCAGAGAGGCCATACTGTGAGAAATCATCGCTGTCGAAGGTCAACCACGTCAAACTTTAAGTTAGCGTTAATATAGACATGAGAACAGTGCTCATAAATAGGGCTTCCATCAGAGGGCTCCTCATGGGGATGAAATCCACTTTGTTGACAATTACGGATTACAGACACACCACCTGGGTCAGAGAGATGGAATATGCCATGTGGACTGCAGTACCACAGCAAAAGCAGAGTTATAATCAGTCAAATAAAGTAAAACAAATCAAAATAAACACAACTTAGTTTTCTTAGAAAAAGATTTGACTTTCCATTTTCAACTGAAAAACCAACACCTTGCACATACACAACCTCAAAATAGCTCCATAAAGCACAACAGACTACATACAGTCCTAGTGAAACCAATACTACTAATTGTTTTGAGATAAAGGCCTCATAGTCAATTAGTTGATAAGCTAGGGTTTTTTGTCATTAAATAATCAATTACAA
>QAOA01001459.1:1856-12132 GCA_003255065.1 Cercis canadensis
CATGAGTTACATGGAGGATAGGAATATACCTCCATGGCTTGTGTAATCATTTAAAAAGATCCACAAAACTCAATGAATTCGTAATTATTGTAACTCGTATAGGGATATACAGGGTTAGTAATTAATGGATATGTACACTAGACCTTGGGAGAGGCTAGTGAATAAATTAGGGAATCTTGATTAGCAAATAGGAAGATAAATTGGAGTTAATGGAATATGGAATGAAAGCTGGGAGTGATTATGGTGAAATTGGAACCCTAGGTGTTTCTCTCTTGTTGAATCTATTATTTTTCTGGTTTGATTTGCTATTTTTCTGGTTTACATTATTTTTATTCTATTTTCAGTTGTTTCATTGAAATATCTCCTTATCGACTGATTAGATAAAGTTAAGGTTAACCCTCTTTCGGTAGTTGATACATTAGTCCTCGTGGGAACGATAAATTTATCTCATTTTATTACTTGCAAACGACAACGTACACTTGCGTTGGAATTTTCACAACAATAGGGATATCAAGGCAAGTAACATCCTTCTAGATGGAGATATGAATCCCAAAATATCAGATTTTGGTTTAGCTAGAATATTCAAAGGGGTTGATGATGCAGCTAAAACTAGGAGGGTTGTTGGAACATAGTAAGTATGTCTTCTTTATTGTCCTTGATTATACTTCCATATTGATAGAATTGATTCTTAACTTTGATATGTGATCTAAATGCAGTGGCTACATGGCCCCTGAATATGCAATGAAAGGGCAATTTTCAGAGAAGTCAGATGTATACAGTTTTGGAGTTTTGTTACTAGAGATTGCACGTGGTAGAAGAAATAGCAGCTTTGATAACGATGAGCATTATCTTGGCCTTACAGGATTTGTAAGTCTCCCCACATCATTGCCTTGTTAGTTTCAAAGCTCTTACTACTTTCTTGTGATACAAATTGACTTTCAAGTTTTCTGTTGCTTTTATTTAATTTAGGCATGGAAACTGTGGAACGAAGAGAATCTTTTATCTTTAATAGATCTGGAGATATCCTACTCTATATGTGATCATGATCAAATTTTGAGGTGCATACACATAGGACTTCTATGTGTTCAAGAACTTGCAAGAGAAAGACCAAATATGACCACTGTATTGGCCATACTTAACAATGAGATTGTGAATCTTCCTCCTCCCGGGGAAGTTGCATTTGTCCAGAGGCAGAAGTCATTGAATTTAGGATCCTCTCAAAAAGATCAAAGACCCAACTCAGTCAACAATGTAACTATTACTGAAATACAAGGCAGATAGGAGTAGGGGTATAATGTTACTGCATGTTAAAATAGCTTCATTCTATATGCTTATTATCTTAAACAAATACTATGTAATTTGTCATTAATAACT
Organism: Cercis canadensis; assembly: GCA_003255065.1. Classification (NCBI taxonomy): domain Eukaryota; kingdom Viridiplantae; phylum Streptophyta; class Magnoliopsida; order Fabales; family Fabaceae; genus Cercis; species Cercis canadensis. The sequence goes on from QAOA01001459.1 coordinate 3,231, forward strand.
AGTTTTGGCAATGTGGTACTGCAAAAGAGAATCCAAAATCAAGTTTTGAAATTAGTGTTGAAGAGTTGATATTACTAGTTATGCTTCTTCTAAGTTTGTTTTCTAATATAGATTTCTTAGAGCCTTTTTCTCAGGAAACTCTTAATACATATCTCTATCATTTGAAAACATTTTTGAAGATAAAAACATATAAAATAAGTAGAGGTTTACCCTTGCATGAGATTAGAAAAATCTATTTCTGAAAAAAAAAACAACAAAAAAGTTTAAAATATAAATGAGAAAGTTTAGAATTTGATATTTTGCAACTATTGGTCCTCATTTTAGAAAATTTCTAAACCATATGGCCACCATTTGTTACACGTTGCATGTGTATCATGTAGTCTTCCAAGTCTGCAGAGTAGTCAATTCATATTCCAACTCAGGGATTCTTCTGGGATTCTCACAATTTCTGGAAATGGCAACCTTGTGGTACTGAATGGGCAGAAACAAGTCATTTGGTCATCAAATGTGTCAAACATAGCATCTAATTCAACGGCACAACTCTTAGATTCAGGAAAAATATTAGCACCAAAAGGACAAGGGACTAACTCCCAAGTCTCGTTATAGAGAAGAGAATCATATTCAGTTTGCATGACAGTTCTCCATTCACAATGTTTGGCAGCTTGAGTGTAGGTGGTAGGTTCTTGGACAAAAGAGGTATCAGGAGGTAAAGGGTATTTAGTGGTTAGAAGGGCCTTAGGTTTGAGGGAGTTGGTCTTGGCTCTAGTGGTCATACTATGAGTAGATGTGTCTGCAGCTCGAAGGTAGGTTAAGGGAAAACTCTTGTGGTTGTGTGAAGATGCAGATTTGGGAGGAGCTAAACTTGGAGTGCCGGAGGTGCGTTGAACTGAGACAGGGGAAGGAGCTAATGCAGAAGATGCAGCTGCTGACACGTGGTCCTCATGAGAAGCATTAGAGACAGATTGGAGTGAAGAGGAAGAAGGAGATGACACTAAGGGAGGAGTGCTACAAAGAGAAGGAGAAGGATGAGAGGGTGGATCAACAGGTGAACAATCTAAAGGAGAGGTAGAGAGTGACTGCAATGTGGCAAGGGGTAAGGCAGGAAACGAAGACCTAGACATAGAAGATGAGACACTTTTGTGCATGGCTTGATAAGGAAACACNCTGGTAGAAACTTCCAAGTTTTTATGCTGTTATTGATGCTTCTTTTCTTTATTTCAGGCATGGAAATTATGAGAACATCACATCTCTAATTAAAAGATCTTGAATAAAGTGAAAGCTGCAGCTGATGTGTTATTTGCTGCTGTACTTGCATTAATTTATAATAAATTATACATGTGGTTTATTACATGAGATAAGTACAATATAATAAACAAATACTAAACGGATTACATGGGATATTCTGTTATAGTAAAATAATGAAGTTAATCCTATCCTATGCATGAATAGAGGAGTTTGTTGAGAGTCGTTCCTTATTGAAAGATATCTTCATCTATCTTCTGTGTATTCCTTAACACCCCCCTGCAAACTCAACGAGGTGCAGCCACGGTGAGTTTGGATCGAAGAAGGTTGAATCTGGTTGTAGTAAGGGCTTTGGTGAATACATCAGCATTTTGATCAGCAGAAGCCACATAAAAGACTTGAAGATTACCCCGCTCAACTTTTTCCCTGACAAAGTGGTAGTCTATTTGTATATGTTTGGACCGGTGATGGAACACAGGGTTGGAGGTCATAAACTTGGCACTTAAGTTGTCACAAAAGAGAACAGGAGCAGTAGGCAAAGAGACACGGAGTTCACGTAGAAGCTGACCCAAATGAGTTCAGCTGTAGCAAAGACAAGGGCACGGTATTCTGCCTCTGTGCTTGACCGAGCAACAACCTTTTTCTTTCTAGATGACCAGCTGATGAGATTACCGCCAAAATAGATGCAGTAGCCATGAGTGGATCGTCTATCATTAGGTTCACCAGCCCAACTAGCATCAGAGAAGGCTACCAGACGAGAATGAGAAGAAGCATTAATAGTAAGGCCATAGAGCATAGTGAACTTGAGATATCGGAGTATGCGCTTGACAGCAGTCCAATGATCAACAGTAGGTTGATGCATGTATTGAAAAACACGATTGACAGCAAAGGACAAGTCTGGACGAGTGATGGTTACATATTGAAGAGCACCGACAGTGCTGCGATAGAGATGAGGATCAATCATAGGTTCACCATGTTTGGACAGTTGAGAACCTGATGTTGCAGGTGAAGAAACTGGTTTAGCATTGGTCATGTTAGTGCGAGATAGCAACTCCCTGATATACTTGGCCTGAGATAAGAAAAGGCCATTAGTTGTCTTCTTGACTTCAATGCCAAGGAAGTAATTAAGTTGACCAAGATCCTTAAGAGCAAAGGTGGCATTGAGAGTCTGAATAAATGCAGAGATAAATGAAGAATCACCTCCAGTGATGACTAAGTCATCGACATAAACTAGAATGTATGTGATGGAGCTACCACACTGTCGAATAAAAAGGGAAGAATCTGCATAGCAGCTCCGAAAGTCATGCTCGAGAAGAAAGTGTTTCAACTTGGTGAACCAAGCACGAGGTGCTTGCTTAAGGCCATAAAGTGCTTTGCGAAGCCTGCAAACATGATGTGGTTTACTGGAATCAATAAAACCTAGAGGTTGCTTCATAAACACTGTTTCTGCTAGATCACCATTAAGAAAAGCATTATTAACATCAAGTTGACGTAAGGACCAGCCTCTAGACACAGCAAGTGAGAGAACCAGACGAATGGTTGTTGGTTTCACAACAGGGCTGAATGTGTCAAAGAAATCAATGCCTTCCTCTTGATTAAATCCTTTGGCCACTAGATGAGCTTTAAAGCGTTCAAGAGATCCATCAGCACGTCTCTTAATGCGGTAGACCCACTTGCAACCAATGATATTAGCACCAAAAGGACAAGGGACTAACTCCCAAGTCTCATTATGGAGAAGAGAATCATATTCAGTTTGCATGGCAGTTCTCCATTCACAATGTTTGGCAGCTTGAGTGTAGGTGGTAGGTTTTTGGACAAAAGAGGTATCAGGAGGTAAAGGGTATTTAGTGGTTAGAAGGGCCTTAGGTTTGAGGGAGTTGGTCTTGGCTCTAGTGGTCATACTATGAGTAGATGTGTCTGCAGCTCGAAGGTAGGTTAAGGGAAAACTCTTGTGGTTGTGTGAAGATGCAGATTTGGGAGGAGCTAAACTTGGAGTGCCGGAGGTGCGTTGAACTGAGACAGGGGAAGGAGCTAATGCAGAAGATGCAGCTGCTGACACGTGGTCCTCATGAGAAGCATTAGAGACAGATTGGAGTGAAGAGGAAGGAGGAGATGACACTAAGGGAGGAGTGCTACAAAGAGAAGGAGAAGGATGAGAGGGTGGATCAACAGGTGAACAATCTAAAGGAGAGGTAGAGAGTGACTGCAATGTGGCAAGGGGTAAGGCAGGAAACGAAGACCTAGACATAGAAGATGAGACACTTTTGTGCATGGCTTGATAAGGAAACACAGATTCATCAAACACAGCATGCCTAACAATGAAAATTTTGTTAGTGGAATGGTGAAGGCATAGATAGCCTTTGTGCTTGGAGCTGTAACCAAGAAAAATACAAGCTTGAGAGCGAAAGTCAAGTTTATTTTTGTTATAGGGTCGAAGAAAAGGATAGCAGAGACACCCAAAGGTTTTGAGAAAATGATAATCAGGAATTTTGTGATAAAGATATTGATATGGTGACTGATGTCTGAGGATTGGAGTGATGGTGCGATTCATGAGATACACAGTTGTGTGAAAGGCATGTTCCCAGAAGTGTAGAGGTAAAGATGCATGAGCAAGAAGAGATAGCCCTTTTTCCACTATGTCTCTATTGCGGCGTTCAGGTACACCATTTTGCTCTTGCGTGTGAGGACAGGAAAGGTGATGGATAATGCCTTGGGGTTCCAAAAATGGGGATAGGTTACGATATTCACCACCCTAATCAGTTTGTAGGACACGAATTTTTGAGTTGAACTGTGTTTCTACCATGGCTTTGAAACATTTAAAAATGTCAAAGACTTGAGATTTATTATGCATAAAATAAAGCCATACAAATTTGGAATGATCATCTAAGAATTGAACAAAATAAGAATTTCCATTGATTGAAGTAATAGGGGCAGGGCCCCAAACATCTGAATAAACCAAACTAAATGGAGACTCAGAAGGAACATGACTACTTGGCAAATGATGCCTATGACTCTTACCCATTTGACATGGACCACAAAGAGAAAAATATTTATTAGATGACAATGGAAGAGTGAAAGTAGAAACCATCCTACGAACTATTTTTTCACTAGGATGACCAAGCCTATTGTGCCATCCTTGAAGTGAGGTTCGTTCACCCATGAGAGCATAAGCAGGACTTGAAATAGAGGAACCACGGTCAGTGAGCTTGTAGAGCCCGTCTTCAAGCATTCCCTGCATTAGAACCTTGCCCTGCATGTTTTTAACAAAGCATTGGTCAGAAAGTGCCATCCTTGAAGTGAGGTTCGTTCACCCATGAGAGCATAAGCAAGACTTGAAATAGAGGAACCACGGTCAGTGAGCTTGTAGAGCCCGTCTTCAAGCATTCCCTGCATTAGAACCTTGCCCTGCATGTTCTTAACAAAGCATTGGTCAGAATGAAATTCAAGATAGACATTGTTGTCTTTGGTAAGTTGAGAAACACTTAGTAGGTTTTTGGTTATTTGTGGCACGTGTAAGACATTTTGTAGAGAAATGGATGGGCTAAGTGAAGAACTGACAACATGAGAAATCGGAAGAGACATACCATTGCCAACTGTTATTTGATCTTCTCCATTGTATTCAGAGTGAATGGACAGATTGTTGATGTCAGAGGTGAGGTGGTTGGATGCTCCAGAGTCAATATACCAGCTTGGGTCTGCAACAGTATTGGGTGATGCAATCATGGCAGAGATTTTGGAGGCCTTTTCTGATGTGAAAGCATGGTTGAACCGATTGTAGCATTCAAGAGTTGAGTATCCAGGTTTGCTGCATATCTGACAAGAAACTTTTGGTTTGTTTGAATTAAATTTAGATCCATTACCTCCAGTGTTGGTGGTGTTGTTACCAAAGTAGTTTGGATGTCTCTTGTACTGTTTGAAGTGTCCACGATGTTCAGTTGATTGGTGACGTTGGGAGGGACCACCTCGGTTGGCAACATTAGCAACAATTGGAATAGCTTTCGATTGTTCAATTTTCTCTTCCTCCTGGAGTAGCATCCCAAGGAGTTCATCAATAGTGATGGAGTCCTTCCTAGTGTTAATGGCTGTGTGGAAGGCTCTGTAATCAACATCTAAACCATGAAGAATAAAGTTTACGAGATCATCTTCAGAGACTGGATGTTGAATAGTTGAGAATGTATCAGCGAGAGCTCTCTTCATTTCAACATATTCAAGCATGGACAGAGAGCCCTTTGTTGATGTTTGCAGATTCCACCGCATCTGCATGACTCGTGCTCTAGATTGAGAGTAAAAGATTCTCTCAAGGATGAGCCAAGCTTCTCTTGACGAGGTAGCTCTGGTAATGGTGCTCAAAACCTTGTCACTGATTAAGGACTTCAGCCAGAGAAGAATCATGCGATCCTTCTTTTTCCATGCAGCATACTCGGGATTGACACGAGTTGGAGAAGCAAGAGGTTGTGTTTCATCAGCTTCTCCATGTGCTGCTGTGTGTTGTGGAGGTATGACAGTTTCACCTGTCACATACCCATCCAATTCGAATGCTTCAAGTGCAGATAGAATGGTTGAACGCCAAATAAAGTAGTTGTCACGATCCAGTTTGAGGGAGAGAGTTGGGAAGGAGTTGGAAGAAAAAAAAGGTAGTGTTTGTGTTAGGAACAATAGCCATGAATAAAATTGTTGAGAAAATGACGTGAGTCTCACAACTCTGATACCATAAAAGATCTTGAATAAAGTGAAAGCTGCAGCTGATGTGTTATTAGCTGCTATACTTGCATTAATTTATAATAAATTGTACATGTGGTTTGTTACATGATTCTTTATTTCAGGCATGGAAATTATGAGAACATCACATCTCTAATTAAAAGATCTTGAATAAAGTGAAAGCTGCAGCTGATGTGTTATTTGCTGCTGTACTTGCATTAATTTATAATAAATTATACATGTGGTTTATTACATGAGATAAGTACAATATAATAAACAAATACTAAACGGATTACATGGGATATTCTGTTATAGTAAAATAATGAAGTTAATCCTATCCTATGCATGAATAGAGGAGTTTGTTGAGAGTCGTTCCTTATTGAAAGATATCTTCATCTATCTTCTGTGTATTCCTTAACACCCCCCTGCAAACTCAACGAGGTGCAGCCACGGTGAGTTTGGATCGAAGAAGGTTGAATCTGGTTGTAGTAAGGGCTTTGGTGAATACATCAGCATTTTGATCAGCAGAAGCCACATAAAAGACTTGAAGATTACCCCGCTCAACTTTTTCCCTGACAAAGTGGTAGTCTATTTGTATATGTTTGGACCGGTGATGGAACACAGGGTTGGAGGTCATAAACTTGGCACTTAAGTTGTCACAAAAGAGAACAGGAGCAGTAGGCAAAGAGACACGGAGTTCACGTAGAAGCTGACCCAAATGAGTTCAGCTGTAGCAAAGGCAAGGGCACGGTATTCTGCCTCTGTGCTTGACCGAGCAACAACCTTTTTCTTTCTAGATGACCAGCTGATGAGATTACCGCCAAAATAGATGCAGTAGCCATGAGTGGATCGTCTATCATCAGGGTCACTAGCCCAACTAGCATCAGAGAAGGCTACCAGACGAGAATGAGAAGAAGCATTAATAGTAAGGCCATAGAGCATAGTGAACTTGAGATATCGGAGTATGCGCTTGACAGCAGTCCAATGATCAACAGTAGGTTGATGCATGTATTGAAAAACACGATTGACAGCAAAGGACAAGTCTGGTCGAGTGATGGTTACATATTGAAGAGCACCGATAGTGCTGCGATAGAGATGAGGATCAATCATAGGTTCACCATGTTTGGACAGTTGAGAACCTGATGCTACAGGTGAAAAAACTGGTTTAGCATTGGTCATGTTAGTGCGAGATAGCAACTCCCTGATATACTTGGCCTGAGACAAGAAAAGGCCATTAGTTGTCTTCTTGACTTCAATGCCAAGGAAGTAATTAAGTTGACCAAGATCCTTAAGAGCAAAGGTGGCATTGAGAGTCTGAATAAATGCAGAGATAAATGAAGAATCACCTCCAGTGATGACTAAGTCATCGACATAAACTAGAATGTATGTGATGGAGCTACCACACTGTCGAATAAAAAGGGAAGAATCTGTATAGCAGCTCCGAAAGTCATGCTCGAGAAGAAAGTGTTTCAACTTGGTGAACCAAGCACGAGGTGCTTGCTTAAGGCCATAAAGAGCTTTGCGAAGCCTGCAAACATGATGTGGTTTACTGGAATCAATAAAACCTGGAGGTTGTTTCATAAACACTGTTTCTGCTAGATCACCATTAAGAAAAGCATTATTAACATCAAGTTGACGTAANTTTGGATCCATTTGTGCCTAATTGCAATTTTCAGCAATACTGAGCACTTTATACTGTCTCTGTGTTTCGTTCATATCTTCAGTTTTGTATGTCTAAACATCTCGAGTCTTACCTTTTAGGAAATCTGAGAGAATTATCTACAACTTTCATTCAGGGCTCCAAAGCCAATTCGGACGTCCAGAAGGTCATATGCAGCCGGGAAGCCAGAGAAGACATGCTGTCGCAAGATCCTGACCTACATGCAGTGTTTGGTCCATAACTTGAGATTTAGGTGCCATATGGACTTGAAAATGGTCCCATTGGAAAGCTAACAGACAGATATTCAATTGTTATGAAGACCAGTTAACCAGATTATATAGTTTAGATGGTCTTATTTCCAGTTGAAGTTAGCTGATGGTTCCAGAAACCTGTTGGCACTTAAATGGGCCTAACTTCTTCATTACAAGTCCAAATGAGCCCAAACCAAAGCCCAATGAAAGCTAAGGCCCATGGGAACAAGTGTGCCCTAAGGGCAATTTGGGTGTGCATGTAATTTTGGAGGTCTATATGTTCAAGAGGAGGCAGCCGAAAATCAGAATTAGGGCATTAGGATATTTTAGACAGCTTTCTAGTTTTTCTTAGTCTTTAAGTTTTCTCTCAAGATATTTTGTAAGAACTTGGCTTCTCTTATTCATGGAGGGCTAAATCATCAAATCAATCCAGGTTCTAATTATTCTGATTATTGATTCTGAGATTATGTGTTGTTGTTATTCATTTAGATTATGCTTTAATTGCTATTCATTCAATGATTAATCTACTTCTTGTTTCATCTGGACTATTCTGTTTGAATTGTTAAATTTGAATTTAGATCTTTATGTGTGATTGCTTAATTGCATGTGATTAAAGAGGAACTTAAAAAGTTAATTAATGTTTCTGAGCTTTTGGATGGATTAATTACCTTGGCTAGATCATGGACTTAGGTAAAACTGGACTTGAATGTTTGCTTAATTCATTTAGTCTTAGTTAAATCCGAATTCTAGTTGCTTAATGATGAGCTGCCGAGGCTCCTCAAATTAATTAAGTTTAAGGTCGGTTACCTAAGCTATTTGCAGCAAAGGGCAGCCCTAAGTCGAACCTAAGGATTGTTCTATTTAGTGAATCATATTAAGAAGCATGTAAACAGAGGGGGTTTTGTTTGGTTTAAGTACTTGACAGAAAATAATTGTAAGTGGTAACCTAAAGGAAAACAACCAATCCAAGCCTTAACTGATTTTGATTTTGATTCATCCTTGATGTCTAATGATTCATTCAATTATTAACCATGTTCTTGGCCTTTAAAAC
>QAOA01001462.1:2065-51955 GCA_003255065.1 Cercis canadensis
AAACTGTCCAGTCCCATATACAGGGAAACACGAGAAAAATATCTGAGCCAGAAACAAGGATGAACCGAAACAGGGTGCCGGATCATATATAGTGACTCACCAGGAAACAGTACCTTCCCAGATATAAGGAAACACAATAGAAATATCCGAGTCATAGACAGGGTTGAACTGAAAATGGGTCCCGGACCAGTTATAGTGACTCACCAGGAAACAGTCCCGTCCTAGATACAGGGAAACACGAGAAAAATATCCGAGTCAGAAACAGAGATGAACCGAAACAGGGTCCCGGACCAGATATAGCGACTCACCAAGAGATAGTCTCGTCCCAGATACAAGGAACCACGAGAAAAACATCCAATTCAGAAATAGGGATGAACCGAAACAGGGTCCCTGACAAGATATAGTGAATCAACAGGAAACTGTCCAGTCCCATATACAGCGAAACACAAGAAAAATATCCGAGCCAGAAACAAGGATGAACCAAAACAGGGTGCCGGACCAGATATAGTGACTCACCAGGAAACAGTACCTTCCCAGATATAAGGAATGTCCAGTCCCATATACAGGGAAACACAAGAAAAATATCCAAGTCATAAACAGGGATGAACCGAAATAGGCTGCCGGACCAGATATAGTGACTCACCAGGAAACAGTCCCTTCCCAGATATAGGGAAACACAATAGAAATATCCGATTAATAAACAGGGATGAACCGAACCAGGGTCCCGGACCAGAAATAGTGACTCACCAGGAAACAATCCCGTCCTAGATACAGGGAAACACGAGAAAAATATCCGAGTCAGAAACAGGGATGAACCGAAACAGGGTCCCGGATAAGATATAGTAAATAAACAGCAAACTGTCCAGTCCCATATACAGGGAAACACGAGAAAAATATCCGAGTCAGAAACAAGGATGAACCGAAACAGGGTCTCGGACCAGATATAGCAACTCACCGTGAAACAGTCTCGTCCCAGATACGTAGAAACACGAGAAAATATCCGAGTCTGAAAATGGGGTGAACTGAAACAGGGTCCCGTACCAGATATAGTGACTCACCAGGAAACTGTCCTGTCCCATATACAGGGAAACATGAGAAAAATAACCGAGTCAGAAACAGGGTCCCGGATAAGATATAGTAAATAAACAGCAAACTGTCCAGTCCCATATACAGGGAAACACGAGAAAAATATCCGAGTCAGAAACAAGGATGAACCGAAACAGGGTCTCGGACCAGATATAGCAACTCACCATGAAACAGTCTCGTCCCAGATACGTAGAAACACGAGAAAATATCCGAGNCTCGTCCCAGATACATGGAAACACAAGAAAATATCCGAGTCTGAAAGAGGGGCGAACCGAAACAGGGTCCCGCACCAGATATAGTGACTCACCAGGAAACTGTCCTGTCCCATATACAGGGAAACCTGAGAAAAACATTCGAGTCAGAAACAGGGATGATCCGAAAAAGGCTGCCGGACCAGATATAGTGACTCACCAGGAAACAGTCCCTTCCCAGATATAGGGAAACACAATAGAAATATCCGAGTCATAAATAGGTATGAACCGAAACAGGGTCCCAGACCAGATATAGCGACTCACCAAGAGACAGTCTCGTCCCAGATACAGGGAAACACGAGAAAAATATCCTATTCAGAAACAGGGATGAACCGAAACAGGGTCCCAGACAAGATATAGTGACTCAACAGCAAACTGTCCAATCCCATATACAGGGAAACACGAGAAAAATATCCGAGTCAGAAACAGGGATGAACCGAAACAGGGTGCCGGACCAGATATAGTGACTCACCAGGAAACAGTCCCTTCCCAGATATAGGGAAACAAAATAGAAATATCCGAGTCAGAAACAGGGATGAACCGAAAAAGAGTGCCGGACCAGATATAGTGACTCACCAGGAAACAATCCCGTCCTAGATACATGGAAACACGAGAAAAATATCCGAGTCAGAAACAGGGAAGAACCGAAACAGGGTCTCGGACCAGATATAGCGACTCACCATGAAACAGTCTCGTCCCAGATACATAGAAACACGAGAAAAATATCTGAGTCAGAAAAAGGGATGAACCGAAATAGGATGCCAGACCAGATATAGTGACTCACCAAGAAACAATCCTATCCTAGATATATGGAAACACAATAGAAATATCTGAGTCAAAAACCGGGATAAATCGAAACAGGGTCCCGGACTAGATATAGTTACTCACCAGGAAACAGTCTCGTCCCAGATACAGAGAAACACGAGAAAAATATCCGAGTCAGAAACAGCGATTAACCGAAACAGGGTCCCGAACCCGATATAGTGACACACCAGGAATCTATTCAGTGCCATATACAGGGAAACACAAGAAAAATATCCGGGTCAGAAACAGGGATGAACCGAAAAAAGGTCCCGGACCAAATATAGTGACTCACTAGGAAACAATCCCGTCCTAGATACATGGAAACACGAGAAAAATATCCGAGACAGAAACAAGGATGAACCGAAACAGGGTCTCGGACCAGATATAGCGACTCACCATGAAACTGTCTCGTCCCAGATACGTAGAAACACGAGAAAATATCCGAGTCCGAAAAAGGGGTGAATCGAAACAGGGTCCCGGACAAGATATAGTGAATCAACGGGAAACTATCCAGTCCCATATACAGGGAAACACGAGAAAAATATCCAAGTCAGAAACAGGGATGAACCGAAATAGGCTGCCGGACCAGATATAGTGACTCACCAGGAAACAGTCCCTTCCCAGATATAGGGAAACACAATAGAAATATCCGATTCATAAACAGGGATGAACCGAAACAGGGTCCCGGACCAGATATAGTGACTCACCAGGAAACAATCCCGTCCTAGATACAGGGAAACACGAGAAAAATATCCGAGTCAGAAACAAGGATGAACCGAAACAGGGTCCCGGACCTGATATTGCGACTCACCAAAAGACAGCGTCGTCCCAGATACAAGGAAACATGAGAAAAATATCCAATTCAGAAACAGGGATGAACCGAAACCTGGTCCCGGACAAGATATAGTAAATAAACAGCAAACTGTCCAGTCCCATATACAGGGAAACACGAGAAAAATATCTGCATCAGAAAAAGGGATGAATGGAATTAGGCTGCCGGACCAGATATAGTGACTCACCAGGAAACAGTCCCTTCCCATATATAGGGAAACACAATAGAAATATCCGAGTCATAAACAGGGATGAACCGAAACAGGGTCCCGGACCAGATATAGTGACTCACCAGGAAATAGTCCCGTCCTAGATTCAGGGAAACACGAGAAAAATATCCGAATCAGAAATAGGGTCCCGAACCAGATATAGTGACTCACCAAGAAACAGTCTAGTCCTAGATACAGGAAAACACGAGAAAAATATCTGAGTCAGAAACAGGGATGAACCGAAACAGGGTCCCGGACCAGATATAGAAACTCACCAAGAGACAGTCTCATCCCAGATGCAGGGAAACACGAGAAAAATATCTAATTCGGAAATAGGGATGAACGGAAACAGGGTCCCGGACAAGATACAGTGAATCAACAGGAAACTGTCCAGTCCCATATACAGGGAAACACGAGAAAAAAATCCGAGTCATAAACAGGGATGAACTGAAATAGGCTGCCGGACCAGATATAGTGACTCACCAGGAAACAGTCCCTTCCCAGATATAGGGAAATACAATAGATATATCCGAGTCAGAAACATGGGTGAACCGAAACAGGGTGCCGGAACAGATATAGCGACTCACCATGAAATAGTCTCGTCCCAGATACAAGGAAACACGAGAAAATATCAATGTCTGAAAAAGGGGTGAACCGAAACAGGGTCCCGTACAAGATATAGTGACTCACCAGGAAACTATCCTGTCCCATACACAGGGAAACATGAGAAAAATTTCCGAGTCAGAAACAGGGATGAACCGAAACAGGGCCCCGGACCAGATATAGTGACTCACCAAGAAACAATCCCGTCCTAGATATATGGAAGCACAATAGAAATATCTGAGTCAAAAACAGGGACAAATCGAAACAAGGTCCCGGACCAGATATAGTTCCTCACCAGGAAACAGTCTCATCCCAGATACAGAGAAACATGAGAAAAATATCCGAGTCAGAAACAGCGATTAACCGAAACAGGGTCCCGAACCAAATATAGTGACACACCAGGAATCTATTCAGTGCCATATACAGGGAAACACAAGAAAAATATCCGGGTCAGAAACAGGGATGAACCGAAAAAGGGTCGCGGACCAGATATAGTTACTCACAATGAAACAGTCTCGTCCCAGATTTAGGGAAACACGAAAAAAATAACTAAGTCAGAAACAGGGATGAACCTAAACAGGGTCTCGGACCAGATATAGTGACTCAGCAGGAAACTATCCAGTCCCATATAGAGGGAAACACAAGAAAAATATCCAAGTCAGAAACAGGGATGAACCGAAACAGGGTGCCGGACCAGATATAGTGACTCACCAGGAAAGAGTCCTTTCTATGATATAGGGAAACACAATAGAAATATCCGAGTCAGAAATAGGGATGAACCGAAACAGGGTCTCGGACCAGATATAGTGACTCACCAGGAAACAGTCCCGTCCTAGATACATGGAAACACGTGAAAAATATCCGAGTCAGAAACAGGGATGAACCGAAACAGGGTCACGGACCAGATATAACGACTCACCATGAAACAGTCTCGTCCCAGATACATGGAAACACGAGAAAATATCCGAGTCTAAAAAGGGGTGAACCGAAAAAGGGTCCCGTACTAGATATAGTAACTCACCAGGAAACTGTCCTGTCCCATATACAGGGAAACATGAGAAAAATATCCGAGTTAGAAACAGGGATGAACAGAAACAGGGCCCCGGACCAGATATAGTGACTCACCAGGAAACAATCCCTTCCCAGATATAGGGAAACACAATAGAAATATCCGAGTCAAAAACAGGGATGAACCGAAAAATGGTGCTGGACCAGATATAGTGACTCACCAGGAAACAGTCCCGTCCTAGATACAAGGAAACACGAGAAAAATATCCGAGACAGAAACAGGGATGAACCGAAATAGGGTCCCGGACCAGATATAGCGACTCACCATGAAACATTCTCGTCCTAGATACATGGAAACACAAGAAAATATCCGAGTCTGAAAAAGGGGTGAACCGAAACAGGGTCCCATACCAGATATAGTGACTCACCAGGAAACTGTCCTGTCCCATATACAGGGAAACATGAGAAAAATATCCGAGTCAGATACAAGGATGAACCGAAACAGGGCCCCGGATCAGATATAGTGACTCACCAAGAAACAATCCCGTCGTAGATATATGGAAACACAATAGAAATATCCGAGTCAGAAAAAGGGATGAACCGAAACAGGTCTCGGACTAGATATAGCGACTCACCAGGAAACAGTCCCGTCCTAGATACAGGGAAACACGAGAAAAATATCTGAGTCAGGAACAGTGATGAACCGAAATAGGGTGCCATACCAGATATAGCGACTCACCATCAAACAGTCTCTTCCCAGATACAGGGAAACACGAGAAAATTATCCAATTCAGAAATAGGGATGAACCGAAACAGGGTGCCGGACAAGATATAGTGAATCAACAGGAAACTGTCCAGTCCCATATACAGAGAAACACGAGCAAAATATCCGAGTCAAAAAAAGGGATGACTCGAAATAGGTTGCCGGACTAGATATAGTGACTCACCAGGAAACAGTCCCTTCCCAGATATAGGGAAACACAATAGAAATATCTGAGTCATAAACAGGGATGAACCGAAACAGGGTCCCGTACCAGATATAGTGACTTACCAGGAAACAGTCCCGTCCAAGATACAGGGAAACAGGAGAAAAATATCCGAGTCAGGAACAGGGATGAACCGAAACAGGGTGCCGGACCAGATATAGCGACTCACCATGAAACAGTATCGTCCCAGATACAGGGAAACACGAGAAAAATATGCAACTCAGAAATAGGGATGAACCGAAACAGGGTCTCGGACAATATATAGTGAATCAGCAAGAAACTGTCCAGTCCCATATACAGGGAAAGACGAGAAAAATATCCTAGTCGGAAACAGGGATGAACCGAAACAGAGTGCCGGACCAAATATAGTGACTCACCAGGAAACAGTCCCTTCCCAGATATAGGGAAACACAATAGAAATATCCGAGTCATAAACAGGGATGAACTGAAACAGGGTCCCGTACCAGATATAGTGACTCACCAGGAAACAGTCCCGTCCTAGATACAGGGAAACACGAGAAAAATATCCGAGTCAGAAACAGAGATGAACCGAAGCAGGGTGCCGGACAAGATATAGTGAAAATAGCTCCTTCCCAGATATAGGGAAACACCATAGAAATATCTGAGTCCAAAACAGGGATGAACTGAAAAAGGGTGCCGGACCAGATATAGTGACACACCAGGAAACAGTCCCGTCCTAGATACATGGAAACACGAGGAAAATATCCGAGTTAGAAACAGGGATGAACCTAAACAGGGTCCCGGACCAGATATAGCGACTCACCATGAAACAGTCTCGTCCCAGATACATGGAAACACGAGAAAATATCCGAGTTTGAAAAAAGGGTGAACCGAAACAGGGTCCCGTACCAGATATAATGACTCACCAGGAAACTGTCCTATCACATATACAGGGAAACATGAGAAAAATATCCAAGTCAGAAATAGGGATGAACCGAAATAGGGTCCCGGATAAGATATAGTGAATCAACAGGAAACTGTCCAGTCCCATATACAGGGAAACAAGAGAAAAATATCCGAGTCAGAAAAATGGATGAACCGAAAAAGGGTGCCGGACCAGATATAGTGACTCACCAGGAAACTTTCCCGTCCTAGATACATGGAAACACGAGAAAAATATCCGAGTCAGAAACAGGGATGAACCGAAACAGGGTCCCGGACCAGATATAGCGACTCACCATGAGACAGTCTCGTCCTAGATACATGGAAACACGAGAAAATATCCGACTCTGAAAAATGGGTGAACCGAAACAGGGTCCCGTACCAGATATAGTGACTCAACAGGAATTTGTCCTGTCCCATATACAGGGAAACATGAGAAAAATATCCGAGTCAGAAACAGGGGTGAACCGAAACAGGCCCCGGACCAGATATAGTGACTCACCAAGAAACAATTCCGTCCTAGATATATGGAAACACAATAGAAATATCCGAGTCAGAAATAGGGATGAACCGAAACAGGGTCTCGAATCAGATATAGCGACTCACCAGGAAACTGTCCCGTCCTAGATACAGGGAAACACGAGAAAAATATCCGAGTCAGAAACATGGTCCCGGACCAGATATAGTGACTCACCCGGAAACTGTCCACTCCTATATACAGGGAAACACGAGAAAAATATCCAATTCAGAAACAGAGATAAACCGAAACTGGGCCCCGGACCAGATATAGTTACTTACCAGGAAAGTGTCTCACCCCAGATACAGGAAAACACGAGAAAAATATCTAAGTAAGAAACAAGGATGAACCGAAATAGGGTCCCGGACCAGATATAGTGGCTGACAAGGAAACTGTCCAGTCCTATATACAAGTAAACACGAGAAAAATATCCGGTCGGAAACAGGGATGAACCGAAACAGGGCCCCGGACCAGATATAGTGACTCACCAAGAAACAATCCCGTCCTAGATATATGGAAACACAATAGAAATATCCGAGTCAAAAACTGGGATAAATCGAAACAAGGTCCCGAACCAGATATAGTTACTCACCAGGAAACAGTCTCGTCCCAGATACAGAGAAACACGAGAAAAATATACGTGTCAGAAACAGGATGAACCGAAAAAGGGTCGCGGACCAGATATAGGTTCTCACCGTGAAACATTCTTGTCCCAGATTTAGGGAAACACGAAAAAAATATCTAAGTCAGAAACAGGGATGAACCGAAACAGGGTCTCGGACCAGATATAGTGACTCAGCAGGAAACTGTCCAGTCCCTTATAGAGGGAAACACGAGAAAAATATCCGAGTCAGAAACAGGGATGAACCGAAACAGGGTGCCGGACCAGATATAGTTACTTACCAGGAAAGAGTCCCTTCCCCAGATACAGGGAAACACGATAGAAATATCCGATTCATAAACAGGGATGAACCGAAACAGGGTCCCAGACCAGAAATAGTGACTCACCAGGAAACAATCCCTTCCTAGATACAGGGAAACACGAGAAAAGTATCCGAGTCAGAAACAGGGATGAACCGAAACAGGGTCCCGGACCAGATATAGTGACTCAGCAGGAAACAATCCCGTTTAAGATATAGGGAAACACAATAGAAATATCCGAGTCAGAAACAGGGATGAACCGAAACAGTATCCCGGACCAGATATAGTGACTCACCAGGAAATAGTCCCGTCCTAGATACAGGAAAACAAGAGAAAAATATCCGAGTCAGAAACAGGGATGAACCGAAACAGGGTCCCAGACCAGAGATAGCGACTCACCAAGAGACAGTCTCGTCCTAGATACAGGGAAACACTTGAAAAATATCCCATTCAGAAACAGTGATGAACCGAAACAGGGTCCCGGACAATATATAGTGAATAAACAGCAAGCTGTCCAGTCCCATATACAGGGAAACACGAGAAAAATATCCGAGTCAGAAAAAAGGGATGAACCGAAACAGGGTGCTGGGCCAGATATAGTGAATAAACAGCAAACTGTCCATTCCCATGTACAGGGAAACACGAGAATAATATCCGAGTCAGAAACAGGGATGAACCGAAAGAGGGTCCCAGACCAGATATAGCGACTCACCATGAAACAGTCTCGTCCTAGATACATGGAAACATGAGAAAATATCCGAGTCTGAAAAATACATGAACCGAAATAGGGTCCCGGACAAGATATAGTGAATGAACAGGAAACTGTCCAGTCCCATATAAAGGGAAACACGAGAAAAATATCCGAGCCAGAAACAGGGATGAACCGAAACAAGGTGCCGGAGCAGATATAGTGACTCACCAGGAAACAGTAACTTCCCAGATATAAGGAAACACAATAGAAATATCCGAGTCATAAACAGGGATGAACCGAAAATGGGTCCCAGACAAGTTATAGTGACGCACCAGGAAAAAGTCCCGTCCTAGATACAGGGAAACACGAGAAAAATATCTGAGTCAGAAACAGGGATGAACCGAAACAGGGTCTCGGACCAAATATAGTGACTCACCAAGAGACAGTCTCGTCCCAGATAGAGGGAAACACGAAAAAATATTCAATTCAGAAACAGGGATGAACCGAAACAGGGTCCCGGACAAGATATAGTGAATCAACAGGAAGCTGTCCAGTCCCATATACAGGGAAACACGAGAAAAAAATCTGAGCCAGAAACAGGGATGAACCGAAACAGGGTGCCGGATCAGATATAATGACTCACCAGGAAACAGTACAATCCCAGATATAAGGAAACACAATAGAAATATCCGAGTCATAAACAGGGATGAACCGAAAATGGGTCCCGGACCAGTTATAGTGACTCACCAGGAAACAGTCCCGTCCTAGATACAGGGAGACACGAGAAAAATATCCGAGTCAGAAACAGGGATGAACCGACATAGGGTCCCGGACCAGATATAGCGACTCACGATGAAACAGTCTCGTCCTAGATACATGGAAACACGAGAAAATATCTGAGTATGAAAAATAGATGAACCGAAACAGGGTCCCGGACAAGATATAGTGAATCAACAGGAAACTGTCCAGTCCCATATACAGGGAAACACGAGAAAAATATCCGAGCAAGAAACAGGGATGAACCGAAATAGGGTGCCGGATCAGATATAGTGACTCACCAGGAAATAGTACCTTCCCAGATATAAGGAAACACAATAGAAATATCCGAGTCATAAACAAGGATGAACCGAAAATGGGTCCCGGAACAGTTATAGTGACTCACCAGGAAACAGTCCCGTCCTAGATACAGGGAAACATGAGAAAAATATCCGAGTCAGAAATAGGGATGAACCGAAACAGGGTCCCGGACCAGATATAGCGACTCACCAAGAGACAGTCTCCTCCAAGATACACGGAACCACGAGAAAAATATCCAATTCAGAAATAGGGATGATCCGAAACAGGGTCCCGGACAAGATATAGTGAATCAACAGGAAACTATCCAGTCCCATATACAGGGAAACACGAGAAATATATCCGAGCCAGAAACAGGGATGAACCGAAACAAGGTGCCGGACCAGATATAGTGACTCACCAGGAAACAGTCCCTTCCCAGATAAAGGGAAACACAATAGAAGTATCCGAGTCAAAAACAGGGATGAACCGAAACAAGGTCCCGGACCAGATATAGTGACTCACCAGGAAACAGTCCCGTCCTAGATACAGGGAAACACGAGAAAAATATCTGAGTCAGAAACAGGGATGAACCGAAATAGGGTCTTGGACCAGATATAGCGACTCACCAAAAGACAGTCTCGTCCCAGATACAGGGAAACACGAAAAAATATTCATTTCAGAAACAGGGATGAACCGAAACAGGGTCCCGGAGAAGATATAGTGAATCAACAGGAAGCTGTCCAGTCCCATATACAGGTAAACACGAGAAATATATCTGAGCCAGAAACAGGGATGAACCGAAACAGGGTGCCGGATCAGATATAGTGACTCACCAGGAAACAGTACCTTCCCAGATATAAGGAAACACAATAGAAATATCCGAGTCATAAACAGGGGTGAACCGAAAATCGGTCCCGGACCAGTTAAAGTGACTCACCAGGAAACAGTCCCGTCCTAGATACACGGAAACACGACAAAAATATCCGAGTCAGAAACAGAGATGAATCGAAACAGGTTCCCGGACCAGATATAGCGACTCAGCAAGAGACAGTCTCGTCCCAGATACAGGGAAACACGAAAAAAATATTCAATTCAAACACAGGGATGAACCGAAACAGGGTCCCGGACAAGATATAGTGAATCAACAACAAACTGTCCACTCCCATATACAGGGAAACATGAGAAAAATATCCGAGCAAGAAACAGGGATGAACCGAAACAGGGTGCCGGATCAGATATAGTGACACACCAGGAAACAATACCTTCCCAGATATAAGGAAACACAATAGAAATATCCGAGTCATAAACAGGGATGAACCGAAAATGGGTCCCGGACCAGTTATAGTGACTCACCAGGAAACAGTCCCGTCCTAGATACAGGGAGACACGAGAAAAATATCCGAGTCAGAAACAGGGATGAACCGAAATAGGGTCCCAGACCAGATATAGCGACTCACGATGAAACAGTCTCGTCCTAGATACATGGAAACACGAGAAAATATCCGAGTCTGAAAAATAGATGAACCGAAACAGGGTCCCGGACAAGATATAGTGAATTAACAGGAAACTGTCCAGTCCCATATACAGGGAAACACGAGAAAAATATCCGAGCCAGAAACAGGGATGAACCGAAACAGGTTGCCGGACCAGATACAGTGACTCACCAGGAAACAGTACCTTCCCAGATATAAGGAAACACAATAGAAATATCCGAGTCATAAACAGGGATGAACCGAAAATGGGTCCCGGACCAGTTATGGTGACTCACTAGGAAAAAGTTTCGTCCTAGATACAGGGAAACACGAGAAAAATATCAGAGTCAGAAAAAGGGATGAACCGAAACAGGGTCCCGGACCAGATATAGCGACTCACCAAGAGACAGTCTCGTACCAGATACAAGGAACCACGAGAAAAATATCTAATTCAGAAATAGGGATGAACCGGAACAGGGTCCCGAACAAGATATAGTGACTCACCAAGAAATAGTCCCGTCCTAGATAGAGGTAAACACGAGAAAAATATCTGAGTCAGAAACAGGGTCCCGAACCAGATATAGCGACTCACCATGAAATAGTCTCGTCCTAGATACATGGAAACACGAGAAAATATCTGAGTCAGAAATAGGGTTGAACCGAAACAGGGTCCCGGACCAGATATGGTGACTCAGTAGGAAACAATCCCGTTTAAGATATAGGGAAACACAATAGAAATATTCGAGTCAGAAACAGGGATGAACCGAAACAGTATCCCGGACCAGATATAGTGACTCACCAAGAAACAGTCCCGTCCTAGATACAGGAAAACACGAGAAAAATATCCGAGTCAGAAATAGGGATGAACCGAAACAGGGTCCCAGACCAGATATAGCGACTCACCAAGAGACAGTCTCGTCCCAGATACAGGGAAACACGAGAAAAATATCCAATTCAGAAACAGGGATGAACCGAAACAGGGTCCCAGACAAGATATAGTGAATAAACAGCAAACTGTCCAGTCCCATATACAGGGAAACACGAGAAAAATATCCGAGTCAGAAAAAAGGGATGAACCGAAACAGGGTGCTGGACCAGATATAGTGACTCACCAGGAATTAGTCCCTTCCCAAATATAGGGAAACACAACAGAAATATCCGAGTCAGAAACAGGGATGAACCGAAACAGGGTCTCGGTATAGATATAGCGACTCACCAAGAGACAGTCTCGTCCCAGTTAAAAGGAACCACGAGAAAAATATCAAATTCAGAAATAGGGATGAACCGAAACAGGGTCCCGGACAAGATATATTGAATCAATAGGAAACTGTCCTGTCTCATATACAGGGAAACACGAGAAAAATATCCGAGTCAAAAAAATGGATGAACCGAAACAGGTTGCCGGACCAGATATAGTGACTCACCAGGAAACAGTCCCTTCCCAGTTATAGGGACACACAATAGAAGAATCCGAGTCAAAAATAGGGATGAACCGAAACAAGGTCCCGGACCAGATATAATGACTCACCAGGAAACAGTCTCGTCCTAGATATATGGAAACACGAGAAAATATCTGAGTCTGAAAAATAGATGAACCGAACAGGGTCCCGGACAAGATATACTGAATCAACAGGAAACTGTCCAGTCCCATATACAGGGAAACAGGAGAAAAAATCTGAGCCAGAAAGAAGGATAAACCGAAACAGGGTGCCGGATAAGATATAGTGACTAACCAGGAAACAGTACCTTCCCAGATATAAGGAAACACAATAGAAATATCCGAGTCAGAAATAGGGGTGAACCGAAAATGGGTCCCGGACCAGTTATAGTGACTCACCAGGAAACAGTCCCGTCCTAGATACAGGGAAACACGAGAAAAATATCCGAGTCAGAAACAGAGATGAACCGAAATAGGTTCCCGGACCAGATATAACGACTCACCAAGAGACAGTCTCGTCCCAGATACAGGGAAACACGAGAAAAATATCCAATTCAGAAACAGGGATGAACCGAAACAGGGTCCCAGACAAGATATAGTGAATAAACAGCAAACTGTCCAGTCCCATATACAGGGAAACACGAGAAAAATATCCGAGTCAGAAAAAAGGGATGAACCGAAACAGGGTGCTGGACCAGATATAGTGACTCACCAGGAATTAGTCCCTTCCCAAATATAGGGAAACACAATAGAAATATCCGAGTCAGAAACAGGGATGAACCGAAACAGGGTCTCGGTATAGATATAGCGACTCACCAAGAGACAGTCTCGTCCCAGTTAAAAGGAACCACGAGAAAAATATCAAATTCAAAAATAGGGATGAACCGAAACAGGGTCCCGGACAAGATATAGTGAATCAATAGGAAACTGTCCTGTCTCATATACAGGGAAACACGAGAAAAATATCCGAGTCAAAAAAATGGATGAACCGAAACAGGTTGCCGGACCAGATATAGTGACTCACCAGGAAACAGTCCCTTCCCAGTTATAGGGACACACAATAGAAGAATCCGAGTCAAAAATAGGGATGAACCGAAACAAGGTCCCGGACCAGATATAGTGACTCACCAGGAAACAGTCTCGTCCTAGATATATGGAAACACGAGAAAATATCTGAGTCTGAAAAATAGATGAACCGAACAGGGTCCCGGACAAGATATACTGAATAAACAGGAAACTGTCCAGTCCCATATACAGGGAAACAGGAGAAAAATATCTGAGCCAGAAACAAGGATAAACCGAAACAGGGTGCCGGATCAGATATAGTGACTAACCAGGAAACAGTACCTTCCCAGATATAAGGAAACACAATAGAAATATCCGAGTCAGAAATAGGGGTGAACCGAAAATGGGTCCCGGACCAGTTATAGTGACTCACCAGGAAACAGTCCCGTCCTAGATACAGGGAAACACGAGAAAAATATCCGAGTCAGAAACAGAGATGAACCGAAATAGGTTCCCGGACCAGATATAACGACTCACCAAGAGACAGTCTCGTCCTAGATAAAGGGAAACACGAAAAAAAATTCAATTCAGACACAGGGATGAACCGAAACAGGGTCCCGGACAGGATAAAGTGAATCAACAGCAAACTGTCCACTCCCATATACAGGGAAACACGAGAAAAATATCCGAGTCAGAAAAAGGGATGAACCGAAACAGTGTGCCGGACCAGATATAGTGACTCACCAGGAAACAGTCCCTTCCCAGATATAGGGAAACACAATAGAAATATCCGAGTCAGAAACAGGGAAGAACCGAAACAGGGTGCCGGACCAAATATAGCGACTCACTATGAAACAGTCTCGTCCCAGATACGGGGAAACACGAGAAAAGTATTCGAGTCAAAAACAGGGATGAACCGAAACAGTATCCCGGACAAGATATAGTGACTCACCAGGAAACAATCCCGTTTCAGATATAGGGAAACACAATAGAAATATCCGAGTCAGAAACAAGGATGAACCGAAACAGTATCCCGGACCAGATATAGTGACTCACCAGGAAACAGTCCCGTCCTAGATACAGGAAAACACGAGAAAAATATCCGAGTCAGAAACAGGGATGAACCGAAAAAGGGTCCCAGACCAGATATAGCGACTCACCAAGAGACAATCTCGTCCTAGATACAGGGAAACACGAGAAAAATATCCAATTCAGAAACAAGGATGAACCGAAAAAGGGTCCCGGACAAGATATAGTGAATAAACAGCAAACTGTCCAGTTACATATACAGGGAAACACGAGAAAAATATTTGAGTCAGAAAAAGGGATGAACCGAAACAGGTTGCCGGACCAGATATAGTGACTCACCACGAAACAGTCCCTTCCCAGATATAGGGAAACACAATAGAAATCTCCGAGTCATAAACAGGGATGAACCGAATCAGGGTCCCGGACCAGATATAGTGACTCACCAGGAAACAGTCCCGTCCTAGATACAGGGAAACAAGAGAAAAATATCCGAGTCAGATATAGGGATGAACCGAAACAGGGTCCCGGACCAGTTATAGTGACTCAACAGGAAACAGTCCCATCCTAGATACAGGGAAACACGAGAAAAATATACGAGTCAGAAACAGGGATGAACCGAAACAGGGTCCCGGACTAGATATAGCGACTCACCAAGAGACAGTCTCGTCCCAGATACAAGGAACCACGTGAACAATATCCAATTCAGAAATAGGGATGATCCGAAACAGGGTCCCGGACAAGATATAGTGAATCAACTGGAAACTGTCCAGTCACACATACAGGGAAACACAAGAAAAATATCCGAGCCAGAAACAGGGTGCCAGACCAGATATAGTGACTCATTAGGAAACAGTACCTTCCCAGATATAAGGAAACACAATAGAAATATCCGAGTCATAAACAGGGATAAACCGAAAATGGGTCCCGGACCAGTTATAGTGACTCACCAGGAAAAAGTCCCGTCCTAGATACAGGGAAACACGAGAAAAATATCAGAGTCAGAAAAAGGGATGAACCGAAACAGGGTCCCGGACCAGATATAGCGACTCACCAAGAGACAGTCTCGTCCCAGATACAGGGAAACAAGAAAAATATTTAATTCAGAAACAGGGATGAACCGAAATAGGGTCCCGAACTAGATATAGTGACTCACCAGGAAACAGTGCCATCCTAGATAGAGGGAAACACGAGAAAAATATCCGAGTCAGAAACAGGGATGAACCGAAACAGGGTCCCGGACCAGATATAGCGACTCACCATGAAATAGTCTCTTCCTAGATGCATGGAAACACGAGAAAATCTCTGAGTTAGAAACAGGGATGAACCGATATAGGGTCCTGGACCAGATATAGTGACTCAGCAGGAAACAATCCCGTTTAAGATATAGGGAAACAATATAGAAATATCCGAGTCAGAAACAGGAATAAACCGAAACAGTATCCCGGACCAGATATAGTGACTCACCAGGAAACAGTCCCGTCCTGGATACAGGAAAACACGAGAAAAATATCCAATTCAGCAACAGGGATGAACCGAAACAGGGTCTCGGACAAGATATAGTGAATAAACAGCAAACTGTCCAGTCCCATATATAGGGAAACACGAGAAAAATATCCGAGTCAGAAAAAGAGCTGAACCGAAACAGGGTGCTGGACCAGATATAGTGACTCACCAGGAATCAGACCCTTCCCAGATATAGGGAAACACAATAGAAATATCCGAGTCAGAAACAGAGATGAACCGAAACAGGGTCTCGGACTAGATATAGTGACTCTCCAGGAAACAGTCCCGTCCTAGATACAGGGAAACACGAGAAAAATATCCGACTCAGAAACAGGGATGAACCGAAACAGGGTCCCGGACCAAATATAGTGACTCACCATGAAACAGTGTCGTCCTAGAAACATGGAAACACGAGAAAATATCCGAGTCTGAAAAATGGATGAACCGAAACAAGGTCCCAGACAAGATATAGTGAATCAAAAGGAAACTGTCTAGTCCCATATACAGGGAAATGCGAGAAAAATATCCGAGCCAGAAACAGGGTGCCAGACCAGATACAGTGACTCACCAGGAAACAGTACCTTCCCAGATATAAGGAAACGCAATAGAAATATCCGAGTCATAAACAGGGATGACTCGAAAATGGGTCCCGGACCAGTTATAGTGACTCACCAGGAAAAAGTCCCGTCCTAGATACAGGGAAACACGAGAAAAATATCAGAGTCAGAAACAGGGATGAATCGAAACAGGGTCCCGGACCAGATATGGCGACTCACCAAGAGACAGTCTCGTCCCAGATACAAGGAACCACGAGAAAAATATCTAATTCAGAAATACGGATGAACCGAAACAGGGTCCCGAACCAGATATAGTGAATCACCAGGAAACAGTCCCGTCCTAGATAGAGGGAAACACAGGAAAAATATCCGAGTCAGAAACAGGGAGGAACCGAAACAGGGTCCCGGACCAGATATAGCGACTCACCATCAAATAGTCTCGTCCTAGATACATGGAAACACGAGAAAATATCCGAGTCAGAAAAAGGGAGGAACCGAAACAAGGTCCCGGACCAGATATAGTGACTCAGTAGGAAACAATCCCGTTTAAGATATAGGGAAACAATATAGAAATATTCGAGTCAGAAACAGGGATAAACCGACACAGTATCCCGGACTAGATATAGTGACTCACCAGGAAACAGTCCCGTCCTTGATACAAGAAAACACAAGAAAAATATCCGAGTCAGAAACAGGGATGAACCGAAACAGGGTCCCAGACCAGATATAGCGACTCACCAAGAGACAGTCCCGTCCCAGATACAGGGAAACAAGAAAAATATTCAATTCCGAAATAGGGATGAACCGAAACAGGGTCCCTGACAAGATATAGTGAATAAACAGCAAACTGTCCAGTCCCATATAGAGGGAAACACGAGAAAAATATCCGAGTCAGAAAAAGAGCTGAACCGAAACAGGGTGCTGGACCAGATATAGTGACTCACCAGGAATCAGTCCCTTCCCAGATATAGGGAAACACAATAGAAATATCCGAGTCAGAAACAAGGATGAACCGAAACAGCGTCTCGGACTAGATATAGTGACTCTCTAGGAAACAGTCCCGTCCCAGATACAGAGAAACACGAGAAAAATATCAGAGTCAGAAACAGGGATGAACCGAAACAAGGTCTCGAACCAGATATAGCGACTCACCAGGAGACAGTCTCGTCCCAGATACAAGGAACCACGAGAAAAATATCTTATTCAGAAATAGGGATGAACCGAAACAGGGTCCCGAACCAGATATAGTGACTCACCAAGAAACAGTCCCGTCCTAGATAGAGGGAAACACGAGAAAAATATCAGAGTTAGAAACAGGGATGAACTGAAACAGGGTCCCGGACCAGATATAGCGATTCACCATGAAATAGTCTCGTCCTAGATACATGGAAACACGAGAAAATATCCGAGTCAGAAACAGAGATGAACCGAAACAGGGTCCCGGACCAGATATAGTGACTCAGCAGGAAACAATCCCGTTTAAGATATAGGGAAACACAATAGAAATATCCGAGTCAAAAATAGGGATGAACCGAAATAGTATCCCGGACCAGATATAGTGACTCACTAGGAAACAGTCCCGTCCTAGATACAGGAAAACACGAGAAAAATATCCGAGTCAGAAACAGGGATGAACCGAAACAGGGTCCTAGACCAGATATAGCGACTCACCAAGAGACAGTTTCGTCCCAGATACAAGGAACCACGAGAAAAATATCCAATTCAGAAATAGGGATGATCCGAAACAGGGTCCCGGATAAGATATAGTGAATCAACAGGAAACTGTCCAGTCCCATATACAGGGAAACACGAGAAAAATATCTGAGCCAGAAACAGGGTGCAAGACCAGATACAGAGACTCACCAGGAAACAGTACCTTCCCTGATATAAGGACCCACAATAGAAATATCCGAGTCATAAACAGGGATCAACCGAAAATGGGTCCCGGACCAGTGATAGTGACTTACCAGGAAAAAGTCCCGTCCTAGATACAGGGAAACACGAGAAAAATATCAGAGTCAGAAACAGGGATGAACCGAAACAGGGTCTCGGACCAGATATAGCGACTCACCAAGAGACAGTCTCGTCCCAGATACAAGGAACCACGAGAAAAATATCCAATTCAGAAATAGAGATGATCCGAAACAGGGTCCCGGACGAGATATAGTGAATCAACAGGAAACTGTCCAGTCCCATTTACAGGGAAACTCGAGAAAAATATCTGAGCCAGAAACAGGGTGCCAGACCAGATACAGTGACTCACCAGGAAACAGTACCTTCCCAGATATATGGAAACACAATAGAAATATCCGAGTCATAAACAGGGATGAACCGAAAATGGGTCCCGGACCAGTTATAGTGACTCTCCAGGAAACAGTCCCGTCCTAGATACAGGAAAACACGAGAAAAATATCCGAGTCAGAAACAGGGATGAACCGAAACAGGGTCCCAGACCAGATATAGCGACTCACCAAGAGACAGTCTCGTCCCAGATACAGGGAAACACGAGAAAAATATCCATTTCAGAAACAGGGATGAACCGAAACAGGGTCCCGGACAAGATATAGTGAATAAACAGCAAACTGTCCAATCCCATATACAGGAAAACACGAGAAAAATATCCATGTCAGAAAAAATGGATGAACCGAAACAGGGTGCTGGACCAGATATAGTGACTCATCAGGAATTAGTCCCTTCCCAGATATAGGGAAACACAAAAGAAATATCCGAGTCAGAAACAGGGATGAACCGAAACAGGGTCCCGGACCAGATATAGCGACTCACCAAGAGATAGTCTCGTCCCAGATACAAGGAACCACGAGAAAAATATCCAATTCAGAAATAGGGATGATCCGAAACAGGGTCCCGGGCAAGATATAGTGAATCAACAGGAAACTGTCCAGTCCCATATACAGGGAAACACGAGAAAAATATTCGAGCCAGAAACAGGGTGCCAGACCAGATACAGTGACTCACCAGGAAATAGTACCTTCCCAGATATAAGGAAACACAATAGAAATATCCGAGTCATAAACAGGGATGAACCGAAAATGGGTCCCGGACTAGTTATAGTGACTCACCAGGAAAAAGTCTCGTCCTAGATACAGGGAAACACGAGAAAAATATCAGAGTCAGAAAAAGGGATGAACCGAAACAGGGTCTCGGACCAGATATAGCGACTCACTAAGAGACAGTCTCGTCCCAGATAAAAGGAACCACGAGAAAAATATCTAATTCAGAAATAAGGATGAACCGAAACAGGGTCCCGAACCAGATATCGTTACTCACCGGGAAACAGTCCCGTCCTAGATAGAGGGAAACACGAGAAAATATCCGAGTCAGAAACAGGGATGAACCGAAACAGGGTCCCGGACCAGATATAGTGACTCAGCAGGAAACAATCCCGTTTAAGATATAGGGAAAGAATATAAAAATATCCGAGTGAGAAACAGGGATAAACCGAAACAGTATCCCGGACCATATATAGTGACTCACCAGGAAACAGTCCCGTCCTAGACACAGGAAAACACGAGAAAAATATCCGAGTCAGAAACAGGGATGAACCGAAACAGGGTCCCAGACCAGATATAGCGACTCACCAAGAGACAGTCTCGCCCCAGATACAGGGAAACACGAGAAAAATATCCATTTCAGAAACAGGGATGAACCGAAACAGGGTCCCGGACAAGATATAGTGAATAAACAGCAAACTGTCCAATCCCATATACAGGAAAACACGAGAAAAATATCCGTGTCAGAAAAAAGGGATGAACCGAAACAGGGTGCTGGACCAGATATAGTGACTCACCAGGAATTAGTCCCTTCCCAGATATAGGGAAACACAAAAGAAATATCCGAGTCAGAAACAGGGATGAACCGAAACAGGGTCCCGGACCAGATATAGCGACTCACCAATAGACAGTCTCGTCCCAGATACAAGGAACCACGAGAAAAATATCCAATTCAGAAATAGGGATGATCCGAAACAGGGTCCCGGACAAGATATAGTGAATCAACAGGAAACTGTCCAGTCCCATATACAGGGAAACACGAGAAAAATATCCGAGCCAGAAAAAGGGTGCCAGACCAGATACAGTGACTCACCAGGAAACAGTACCTTCCCAGATATAAGGAAACATAATAGAAATATCCGAGTCATAAACAGGGATGAACCGAAAATGGGTCCCGGACCAGTTATAGTGACTCACCAGGAAAAATTCCCTTTTAAGATTTAGGGAAACACGAGAAAAATATCAGAGTCACAAAAAGGGATGAACCGAAACAGGGTCTCAGACCAGATATAGCGACTCACTAAGAGACAGTCTCGTCCCAGATACAAGGAACCACGAGAAAAATATCTAATTCAGAAATAGGGATGAACCGAAACAGGGTCCCGAACCAGATATCGTGACTCACCAGGAAACAGTCCCGTCCTAGATAGAGGGAAACACGAGAAAATATCCGAGTCAGAAACAGGGATGAACCGAAACAGGGTCCCGGACCAGATATAGTGACTCAGCAGGAAACAATCCCGTTTAAGATATAGGGAAAGAATATAGAAATATCCGAGTGAGAAACAGGGATAAACCGAAACAGTATCCCGGACCATATATAGTGACTCACCAGGAAACAGTCCCGCCCTAGATACAAGAAAGCACGAGAAAAATATCTGAGTCAGAAACAGGGATGAACCGAAACAGGGTCCCAGACCAGATATAGCGACTCACCAAGAGACAGTCTCGTCCCAGATACAGGGAAACACGAGAAAAATATCCAATTCAGAAACAGGGATGAACCGAAACAGGGTCCCGGACAAGATATAGTGAATAAACAGCAAACTGTCCAATCCCATATACAGGGAAACACGAGAAAAATATCCGTGTCAGAAAAAAGGGATGAACCGAAACAGGGTGCTGGACCAGATATATTGACTCACCAGGAATTAGTCCCTTCCCAGATATAGGGAAACACAAAAGAAATATCCGAGTCAGAAACAGGGATGAACCGAAAATGGGTCCCGGACCAGTTATAGTGACTCACCAGGAAAAAGTCCCGTCCTAGATACAGGGAAACACGAGAAAAATATCAGAGTCAAAAAAAGGGATGAACCGAAATTGGGTCCCGGACCAGATATAGCGACTCACCAAGAGACAGTCTCGTCCCAAATACAAGGAACCACAAGAAAAATATCTAATTCAGAAATAGGGCTGAACCGAAACAGGGTCCCGAACAAGATATAGTGACTCACCAGGAAACAGTCTCGTCCTTGATAGATGGAAACACGAGAAAAATATCCGAGTCAGAAACAGGGATGAACCGAAACAGGGTCCCGGACCAGATATAGCGACTCACCATGAAATAGTCTCGTCCTCGATACATGGAAACACGAGAAAATATCCGAGTCAGAAATAGGGATGAACCGAAACAGGGTCCCGGACTAGATATAGTGACTCAGCAGGAAACAATCCCGTTTAAGATATAGGGAAACAATATAGAAATATCCGAGTAAGAAAAAGGGATAAACCGAAACAGTATCCCGGACCATATATAGTGACTCACCAGGAAACAGTCCCGTCCTAGATACTGGAAAACACGAGAAAAATATCCGAGTCAGAAACAGGGATGAACCGAAACAATGTCCCAGACCAGATATAGCGACTCACCAAGAGACAGTCTCGTCCCAGATACAGGGAAACACGATAAAAATATCCAATTCAGAAACAGGGATGAACCGAAACAGGGTCCCGGACAAGATATAGTGAATAAACAGCAAACTGTCCAGTCCCAGATACAGGGAAACACGAGAAAAATATCCGAGTCAGAAACAAGGATGAACCGAAACAGGATCCCGTACCAAATATAGCGATTCACCATGAAATAGTCTCGTCCTAGATACATGGAAACACGAGAAAATATCCGAGTCAGAAAAAGGGATGAACCGAAACAGGGTCCCGGACCAGATATAGTGACTCAGCAGGAAACAATCCCGTTAAAGATATAGGTAAACACAATAGAAATATCCGAGTCAGAAACAGGAATGAACCGAAACAGTATCCCGGACCAGATATAGTGACTCACCAGGAAACAGTCCCGTCCTAGATACAGGAAAAATCGAGAAAAATATCCGAGTCAGAAACAGGGATGAATCGAAACAGGATCCCAGACCAGATATAGCGACTCACCAAAAGACAGTCTCGTCCCAGATACATGGAAACACGAGAAAAATATCCAATTCAGAAACAGGGCCCCGGACAAGATATAGTGAATAAACAGTAAACTGTCCAGTCCTATATACAGGGAAACACGAGAAAAATATCCGAGTCAGAAAAAAGGGATGAACCAAAACAGGGTGCTGGACCAGATATAGTGACTCACCAGGAATTAGTCCCTTCCTAGATATAGGGAAACACAATAGAAATATCCGAGTCAGAAACAGGGATGAACCGAAACAGGGTCCCGGACCAGATATAGCGACTCACCAAGAGACAGTCTCGTCCCAGATACAAGGAACCACGAGAAAAATATCCAATTCAGAAAGAGGGATGATCCGAAACAGGGTCCCGGAAGAGATATAGTGAATCAACAGAAAACTGTCCAGTCCCATATGCAGGGAAACACGAGAAAAATATCCGAGCCAGAAACAGGGTGCCAGACCAGATACAGTGACTCACCAGGAAACAGTACCTTCCCAGATATAAGGAAACACAATAGAAATATCCGAGTCATAAACTGGGATGAACCGAAAATGGGTCTCGGACTAGTTATAGTGACTCACTAGGAAAAAGTCCCGTCCTAGATACAGGGAAACACGAGTAAAATATTAGAGTCAGAAACAGGGATGAACCGAAACAGGGCCCCGGACCAGATATAGCGACTCACCAAGAGACAGTCTCGTCCCAGATACAAGGAACCACGAGAAAAATATCTAATTCAGAAATAGGGATGAACCGAAACAGGGTCCCGAACCAGATATAGTGACTCACCAGGAAACAGTCCCATCCTAGATAGAGGGAAACACGAGAAAAATATCCGAGTCAGAAACAGGGATGAACCGAAACAGCGTCCCGGACCAGATATAGCGACTCACCATGTAATAGTCTCGTCCTATGTACATGGAAACACGAGAAAATATCCTAGTCAGAAACAGGGATGAACCGAAACAGGGTCCCGGACCAGATATAGTGACTCAGCAAAAAACAATCCCGTTTAAGATATAGGGAAACAATATAGAAATATCCGAGTCAGAAACAGGGATAAACCGAAATAGTATCCCGGACCAGATATAGTGACTCACCAGGAAACAGTCCCGTCCTAGATATAGGAAAACACGAGAAAAATATCCGAGTCAGAAACAGGGATGAACCGAAACAGGGTCCCAGACCAGTTATAGCGACTCACCAAGAGACAGTCTCGTCCCAGATACAGGGAAACACGAGAAAAATATCCAATTCAGAAACAGGGATGAACCGAAACTGGTTCCCGGACAAGATATAATGAACAAACCGCAAACTGCCAGTCCCATATACAGGGAAACACGAGAAAAATATCCGAGTCAGAAAAAAGGGATGAACCGAAATAGTGTGCTGGACTAGATATAGTGACACACCAGGAATTAGTCCCTTCCCAGATATAGGGAAACACAATAGAAATATCCGAGTCAGAAACATGGATGAACCGAAACAGGGTCTCGGTATAGATATAGTGACTCTCCAAGAAACAGTCCCGTCCTAGATACAGGGAAACACGAGAAAAATATCCGGGTCAGAAACGGGGATGAACCGAAACAGGGTCCCGGACCAGATATAGCGACTCACCATGAAACAGTCTCGTCCTAGATACATGGAAACACGGGAAAATATCCGAGTCTGAAAAATAGATGAACCGAAACAAGGTCCCGGATAAGATATAGTGAATCAACAAGAAACTGTCCAGTCCCATATAAAGGGAAACACGAGAAAAATATCCGAGCCAGTAACAGGGATGAACCGAAATAGGGTGCCGGATCAGATATAGTGACTCACCAGGAAACAGTACCTTCCCAGATATAAGGAAACACAATAGAAATATCCGAGTCATAAACAGGGATGAACCGAAAATGGGTCCCGGACCAGTTATAGTGACTCACCAGGAAACAGTCCCGTCCTAGATACAGGGAAACACGAGAAAAATATCCGAGTCAGAAACAGGGATGAACCTAAACAGGATCCCGGACCAAATATAGCGACTCAACAAGAGACAATCTCGTCCCAGATACAAGGAACCACGAGAAAAATATCCAATTCAGAAATAGGGATGAACCGAAACAGGGTCCCGGACAAGATATAGTGAGTCAATAGGAAACTGTCCAGTCCCATATACAGGGAAACACGAGAAAAATATCCGAGCCAGAAACAGGGATGAACCGAAACAGGGTGCTGGAGCAGATATAGTGACTCACCAGGAAACAGTAACTTCCGAGATATAAGGAAACACAATAGAAATATTCGAGTCATAAACAGGGATGAACCGAAAATGGGTCCCGGACCAGTTATAGTTACTCACCAGGAAATATCCCTTCCTAGATAGAGGGAAACACGAGAAAA
The DNA here is from genome assembly GCA_003255065.1 of Cercis canadensis. Taxonomy (NCBI): domain Eukaryota; kingdom Viridiplantae; phylum Streptophyta; class Magnoliopsida; order Fabales; family Fabaceae; genus Cercis; species Cercis canadensis. Next base: position 27,518 of record QAOA01001462.1, read on the forward strand.
ATATCAGAGTCAGAAAAAGGGATGAACCGAAACAGGGACCCGGACCAGATATATCGACTCACCAAGAGACAGTCTCGTCCCAGATACAAGGAAATAGTCTTCCTAGATACATGGAAACACGAGAAAATATCCGAGTCAGAAACAGGGATGAACCGAAACAGGGTCCCGGACCAGATATAGCGACTCACCATGAAACAGTCTCGTCCTAGATACATGGAAACACGAGAAAATATCCGAGTCTGAAAAATAGATGAACCGAAACCGGGTCCTGGACAAGATATAGTGAATCAACAAGAAACTGTCCAGTCCCATATACAGGGAAACACGAGAAAAATATCCGAGCCAGAAACAGGGATGAACCGAAATAGGGTGCCGGATCAGATATAGTGACTCACCAGGAAACAGTACCTTCCCAGATAGAAGGAAACACAATAGAAATATCCGAGCCATAAGCAGGGATGAACCGAAAATGGGTCCCGGACCTGTTATAATGACTCACCAGGAAACAGTCCCATCCTAGATAAAGGGAAACACGAGAAAAATATCCGAGTTAGAAACAAGGATGAACCGAAACAGGGTCCCGGACCAGATTTAGCGACTGACCAAGTGACAGTCTCGTCCCAGATACAAGGAACCACGAGAACAATATCCAATTCAGAAATAGGGATGAACCGAAACATGGTCCCGGACAAGATATATTGAATCAACAGGAAACTGTCCAGTCCCATATACAGGGAAACACGAGAAAAATATCCAAGCCAAAAACAGGGATGAACCGAAACAGGGTGCCGGACTAGATATAGTGACTCACCAGGAAATAGTACCTTCCAAGATATAAGGAAACACAATAGAAATATCCGAGTCATAAATAGGGATGAACCGAAAATGGGTCCCAAACCAGTTATAGTGACTCACCAGGAAAAAGTCCCGTCCTAGATACAGGGAAATAGGAGAAAATATCAGAGTCAAAAACAGAGATGAACTGAAACAGGGTCCCGGACCAGATATAGTGAATCAACAGGAAACTTTCCAGTCCCATATACAGGGAAACACGAGAAAAATATCCAAGTCAGAAAAAGGAATGAACCGAAACAGGGTGCCGGACCAGATATAATTACTCACCAGGAATCAGTCCCTTCCCAGAAATAGGGAAACACAATATAAATATCCGAGTTAGAAACAGGGATGAACCGAAACAGGGTCTCGGACTAGATATAGTGACTCTCCAGGAAACAGTCCCGTCCTAGATACAGGGAAACACGAGAAAAATATCTGAGTCAGAAACAGGGTTGAACCGAAACAGGGTCCCGGACCAGATATAGCGACTCACCATGAAATAGTCTCGTCCTAGATACATGGAAACACGAGAAAATATCCGAGTCAGAAACAGGGATGAACCAAATCAGGGTCCCGGACCAGATATAGTGACTTAGCAGGAAACAATCCCGTTTAAGATATAGGGAAACACAATAGAAATATCCGAGTCAGAAACAGGGATGAACCGAAACAGTATCCCGGACCAGATATAGTGACTCACCAGGAAACAGTCCCGTCCTAGATACAGGAAAAATCGAGAAAAATATCCGAGTCAGAAACAGGGATGAATCGAAACAGGATCCCAGACCAGATATAGCGACTCACCAAAAGACAGTCTCGTCCCAGATACATGGAAACACGAGAAAAATATCCAATTCAGAAACAGGGCCCCGGACAAGATATAGTGAATAAACATTAAACTGTCCATTCCTATATACAGGGAAACACGAGAAAAATATCCGAGTCAGAAAAAAGGGATGAACCAAAACAGGGTGCTGGACCAGATATAGTGACTCACCAGGAATTAGTCCCTTCCCAGATATAGGGAAACACAATAGCAATATCCGAGTCAGAAACAGGGATGAACCGAAACAGGATCTCGGACTAGATATAGTGACTCTCCAAGGAACAGTCCCGTCCTAGCTGCAGGGAAACACGAGAAAAATATCAGAGTCAGAAACAGGGATGAACCGAAACAGGGTCCCAGACCAGATATAGCGACTCACCAAGAGACAGTCTCGTCCCAGATACAAGGAACCACGAGAAAAATATCTAATTCAGAAATAGGGATGAACCGAAACAGGGTCCCGGACCAAATATAGTGAATCACCAGGAAACAGTCCTATCCTAGATACAGGGAAACACGAGAAAAATATCCGAGTCAGAAATAGGGATGAACCGAAACAGGGTCCCGGACCAGATATAGTGAATCACCAGGAAACAGTCCTATCCTAGATACAGGGAAACACGAGAAAAATATCCGAGCCAGAAACAGAGATGAACCGAAACAGCGTGCCGGACCAGATGTAGTGTCTCACCAGGAAACAGTACCTTCCCAGATATAAGGAAACACAATAGAAATATCCGAGTCGTAAACAGGGATGAACCGAAATAGGGTGCTGGACCAGATATAGTGACTCAGCAGGAAACAGTCCCTTCCTAGATATAGAGAAACACAATAGAAATATCCGAGTCATAAACAGGGATGAACCGAAACAGGGTCCTAGACCAGATATAGTGACTCACCAGGAAGCAGTCCCGTCCTAGATACAGGGAAACACGAGAAAAATATGCGAGTCAGAAAAAGGGATGAACCGAAACAGGTTGCGGACCAGATATAGTGACTCACCAGGAATCAGTCCCTTTCCAGATATAGGGAAACACAATAGAAATATCCGAGTCAGAAACATGGATGAACCGAAACAGGGTCTCCGACTAGATATAGTGACTCAGCAGGAAACAGTCCAATCCTAGATACAGGGAAACACAAGAAAAATATCTGAGTCAGAAACAGGGATGAACCGAAACAGTATCCCGAACCAGATATAGTGACTCACCAGGAAACAGTCCCGTCCTAGATACAGGAAAGCACGAGAAAAATATCCGAGTCAGACACAGGGATGAACCGAAACAGGGTCCCGGACTAGATATAGCGACTCACCAAGAGACAGTCTCGTCCCAGATACAGGGAAACACGAGAAAAATATCCAATTCAGAAACAGGGGTGAACCGAAACAGGGTCCCGGACAAGATATAGTGAAAAAACAGCAAACTGTCCAGTCCCATATACAGGGAAACAAGAGAAAAATATCCGATTTAGAAAAAGGGATGAACCGAAACAGGGTGCCGGACCAGATATAGTTACTCACCAGGAATCAGTCCCTTCCTAGATAAAGGGAAACACAACAGAAATATCCGAGTCAGAAACATGGATGAACCGAAACAGGTTCTCGGACTAGATATAGTGACTCTCCAGGAAACAGTCCCGTCCTAGATACAGTGAAACACGAGAAAAATATCCGAGTCAGAAACAGGGATGAACCAAAACAGGATCCCGGACCAGATATAGCGACTCACCATGAAACAGTCTAGTCCTAGATACATGAAAACACGAGAAAATACTCGAGTCTGAAAAATAGATGAACCGAAATAGGGTCCTGGACAAGATATAGTGAATCAACAGGAAACTGTCAAGTCCCGTATACAGGAAAACACGAGAAAAATAGCCGAGCCAGAAACAGGGATGAACCGAAACAGGGTGCCGGATCAGATATAGTTACTCACCAGGAAACAGTACCTTCCCAGATATAAGGAAACACAATAGAAATATCCGAGTCATTAACAGGGATGAACCGAAAAAGGGTCCCGGACCAGTTATAGTGACTCACCAAGAAACAGTCCCGTCCTAGATACAGGGAAACACAAGAAAAATATCCGAGTCAGAAACAGGGATGAACCGAAACAGGGTCCCGGACCAGATATAGCGACTCACCAAGAGACAGTCTCGTCTCAGATACAAGGAACCACGAGAAAAATATCCAATTCAGAAATAGGGATGAACCGAAACAGGGTCCCGAACAAGATATAGTGAATCAACAGGAAACTGTCCAGTCTCATATACAGGGAAACACGAGAAAAATATCCGAGTCCGAAACAGGGATGAACCGAAATAGGGTGCCAGACTAGATATAGTGACTCATCAGGAAACTGTCCCTTCCCAGATATAGAGAAACACGAGAAAGATATCCGAGTAAGAAAAAGGGTTGAACCGAAACAGGGTGCCGGACCAGATATAGTGACTCACCAGGAATCAGTCCCTTCCCAGATATAGGGAAACACAATAGAAATATCTGAGTAAAAAAGAAGGATGAACCGAAACAGGGTCCCGGACCAGATATAGTGACTCACCAGGAAACAGTCCCTTCCCAGATATAGGGAAACACAATAGAAATATCCGCGTCAGAAACAGCGATGAACCGAAACAGGGTGCCGGACCAAATATAGCGACTCACTATGAAACAGTCTCGTCCCAGATACAAGTAAACAGGAGAAAAGTATCTGAGTCAGAAATAGGGATGAACCGAAACAGGGTCCCGGACCAGATATAGTGACTCAACAGGAAACAATCCTGTTTCAGATATAGGGAAACACAATAAAAATATCTGAGTCAGAAACAGGGTTGAACCGAAACAGTATCCCGAACCAGATATAGTGACTCACCAGGAAACAGTCCCGTCCTAGATATAGGAAAACACGAGAAAAATATCCGAGTCAGAAACAGGGATGAACCGAAAAAGGGTCCAAGACCAGATATAGCGACTCACCAAGAGACAGTCTCATCCCAGATACAGGAAAACACGAGAAAAATATCCGAGTCAGAAACAGGGATGAACCGAAACAGGGTCCCGGACTAGATATAGCGACTCACCAAGAGACAGTCTCGTCCCAGATACAGGGAAACACGAGAAAAATATCCAATTCAGAAACAGGGGTGAACCGAAACAGGGTCCCGGACAAGATATAGTGAATAAACAGCAAACTGTCCAGTCCCATATACAGGGAAACACGAGAAAAATTTCCGAGTCAGAAAAAGGGATGAACCGAAATAGGGTGCCAGACTAGATATAGTGACTCACCAAGAAACTGTCCCTTCCCAGATATAGAGAAACACGAGAAAAATATCCGAGTCAGAAAAAGGGATGAACCGAAACAGGGTGCCGGACCAGATATAGTGACTCACCAGGAATCAGTCCCTTCCCAGAAATAGGGAAACACAATAGAAATATCTGAGTCAGAAACAGGGATGAACCGAAACAGGGTCCCGGACCAAATATAGTGAATCAACAGGAAACTGTCCAGTCTCATATACAGGGAAACACGAGAAAAATATCCGAGTCCGAAACAGGGATGAACCGAAATAGGGTGCCAGACTAGATATAGTGACTCATCAGGAAACTGTCCCTTCCCAGATATAGAGAAACACGAGAAAGATATCCGAGTAAGAAAAAGGGTTGAATCGAAACAGGGTGCCGGACCAGATATAGTGACTCACCAGGAATCAGTCCCTTCCCATATATAGGGAAACACAATAGAAATATCCGAGTCAGAAACAGCGATGAACCGAAACAGGGTGCCGGACCAAATATAGCGACTCACTATGAAACAGTCTCGTCCCAGATACAAGTAAACAGGAGAAAAGTATCTGAGTCAGAAATAGGGATGAACCGAAACAGGGTCCCGGACCAGATATAGTGACTCAGCAGGAAACAATCCCGTTTCAGATATAGGGAAACACAATAAAAATATCTGAGTCAGAAACAGGGTTGAACCGAAACAGTATCCCGAACCACATATAGTGACTCACCAGGAAACAGTCCCGTCCTAGATATAGGAAAACACGAGAAAAATATCCGAGTCAGAAACAGGGATGAACCGAAAAAGGGTCCAAGACCAGATATAACGACTCACCAAGAGACAGTCTCATCCCAGATACAGGAAAACACGAGAAAAATATCCGAGTCAGAAACAGGGATGAACCGAAACAGGGTCCCGGACTAGATATAGCAACTCACCAAGAGACAGTCTCGTCCCAGATACAGGGAAACACGAGAAAAATATCCAATTCAGAAACAGGGGTGAACCGAAACAGGGTCCCGGACAAGATATAGTGAATAAACAGCAAACTGTCCAGTCCCATATACAGGGAAACACGAGAAAAATTTCTGAGTCAGAAAAAGGGATGAACCGAAATAGGGTGCCAGACTAGATATAGTGACTCACCAAGAAACTGTCCCTTCCCAGATATAGAGAAACACGAGAAAAATATCCGAGTCAGAAAAAGGGATGAACCGAAACAGGGTGCCGGACCAGATATAGTGACTCACCAGGAATCAGTCCCTTCCCAGAAATAGGGAAACACAATAGAAATATCTGAGTCAGAAACAGGGATGAACCGAAACAGGGACCCGGACCAAATATAGTGACTCACCGGAAACAGTCCCTTCCCAGATATAGGGAAACACAATAGAAATATCCGAGTCAGAAACAGGGATGAACCGAAAAAGGGTGCCGGACCAAATATAACGACTCACCATGAAACAGTCTCGTCCCAGATACAGGGAAACACGAGAAAAGTATCTGAGTCAGAAAGAGGGATAAACCGAAATAGGGTCCCGGACCAGATATAGTGACTCAGCAGGACACAATCCCGTTTAAGATATAAGGAAACACAATAGAAATATCCGAGTCAAAAACAGGGATGAACTGAAACAGGGTCCCGGACTAGATATAGCGACTCACCAAGAGACAGTCTCGTCCCAGATACAGGGAAACACGAGAAAAATATCCAATTCAGAAATAGGGGTGAACCGAAACAGGGTCCCGGACAAGATATAGTGAATAAACAGCAAACTGTCCAGTCCCATATACAGGGAAACACGAGAAAAATATCCGAGTCAGAAAAAGGGATGAACCGAAACAGGGTGCCGGACCAGATATAGTTACTCACCAGGAATCAGTCCCTTCCCAGATATAGGGAAACACAATAGAAATATCCGAGTCAGAAACAGGGATGAATGATAACACATTATTTTATACTATTTGTTTCCCTTATACTTAGTCTTTTAGTGTGTGTTTCTAATGATTTTTATGGCTTTTAGACATGTTTTGTAGATTTGGACTTGTTGGTGCTTGTAGATTTTAATTGCTTAATTGTTAAATTCTGGCACTACTTACGTTTTTTACCATATCTTTTGCTACAGATGTTAAATTGATGTGATTCCAGTTTCGTTGGAAAGCTGACAGAAAATGCCACATTTCATATGCAGAGCCCAGAAGCTGATTCTCGCGTCTGGACAACTGAAATTCGCGTACAAGCAGTCTAGATTTTCTGCTCCGCCCAGCATTGACTGATTCCTTTCCTTAGGGCTGCCTATTGGACCAGAGCATGTTTATTTGGGCCAACATCTGCTTTTTGGGCCAGCACACATGACACTAGGGCTTGATCATGTTTTTACCATTAATAATTTAGGAAACTAGGTTTACTTTGTAATTAGGAAACCATAAGGAAACGTAGAGGAGGCAGCCAGCTAGTATATATTCTCAAGTTATTGAGGCAAATAATACACAATCAGAAGAGATACAAAATTCCTTGAGCTGCTGCTGCCTCCTTTGCTGAGTTCGTTTTTCCCCTTTGCTTTGTGTTCAAGTCTTCCATGGAAGGCTAAGTTCGTTTGTAATCAATTCAAGAGGAGCCAAACTTGACAATCCAGAGTTCCTGTGCTTCAACCGGGTTTGATTTAATTTAATTTGAATTACTGCTTCTCCCCTTCTTCATGTGATTGAACGGTACTTTGATTGCATGAGTTGTATGAATTTAAATCGGTTGATTAGATTCATAACAGTAATCAGATTGATAATCATACTTTAAAGGTCTTTAATATATGGTTAACTTGGATAATTCGGTTATTAAATTAATCTGGATTTAGTGATATAGAGCGGTTGCCTAGAGTCTTAATTCCATGATTAATTGAATCCTGATTGGTAAATCAGTAGGAATTCTAAGTGTTATTGTTAGGGGTTCCAGGTAACACTTAACCAAGAATTAAATCAGATCTAGGTTATCTTTACTGAACAAGGATGGATTAGAGTTTGGTTGCCTGCTTGGGTTTATTGCGTTTTCTCTTATTTGATAAATTCAATTTACTGCTTTCTTAATTCTTAGTATATTGCATTCAACACAAAACCCCCCTTATTCTGTTCTTGCTTAAGTTCTTAAAAGATTAGTTGTTCTGGTGAATCCTTGGGAGACGACACTGGTTGCATCCTATACTACAATTTAGTTGCAATTAGTAGTTTAATTTTGTACGATTCGGCACCCGTCAATGAACCGAAACAGGGCCTCGGACTAGATATAGTGACTCTCCAAGAAACAGTCTCATCCTAGATACAGGGAAACACGAGAAAAATATCCGAGTCAGAAACAGGGATGAACCGAAACAAGGTCCCGGACCAGATATAGCGACTCACCATGAAACAGTCTCATCCTAGATACATGGAAACAAGAGAAAATATCCAAGTCTGAAAAATAGATGAACCGAAAGAAGGTCCCGGACAAGATAAAGTGAATCAACAGGAAACTGTCCAGTCCTATATACAGGGAAACACGAGAAAAATATCCGAGTCAGAAACAGGGATGAACCGAAAAAGGGTCCCAGACGAGATATAGCGACTCACCAAGAGACAGTCTCGTCCCAGATACAGGGAAACACGAGAAAAATATCAAATTCAAAAACAGGGATGAACCGAAACAGTGTGCCGGACTAGATATAGTGACTCACCAGGAATCAGTCCCTTCCCAGATATAGGGAAACACAATAGAAATATCTGAGTCAGAAACAGAGATGAACAGAAACAGGGTCCCGGTATATAGTGACTCAGCAGGAAACAATCCCGTGTAATATAAAGGGAAACACAATAGAAATATCCGAGTCAGAAACAGGGATGAACCGAAACAGGGTCCCGGACTAGATATAGCGACTCACCAAGAGACAGTTTCGTCCCAGATACAGGGAAACACGAGAAAAATATCCAATTCAGAAACAGGGGTGAACCGAAACAGGGTCCCGGACAAGATATAGTGAATAAACAGCTAACTGTCCAGTTCCATATACAGGGAACAGGTTGCCGGACCAGATATAGTTACTCACCAGGAATCAGTCCCTTCCCAGATATAGCGAAACACAATAGAAATATCAGAGTCAAAAATAGGGATGAACCGAAACAGGGTCTCGGACTAGATATAGTGACTCTCCAGGAAACAGTCCCGTCCTAGATACAGGCAAACACGGGAAAAATATCCGAGTCAGAAACAGGGATGAACCGAAACAGGGTCCCGGAACAGATATAGCGACTCACCATGAAACAATCTCGTCCTAGATACATGGAAACAAGAGAAAATATCCAAGTCTGAAAAATAGATGAACCGAAAGAAGGTCCCGGACAATATAAAGTGAATCAACAGGAAACTGTCCAGTCCTATATATAGGGAAACACGAGAAAAATATCCGAGTCAGAAACAGGGATGAACCGAAAAAGGGTCCCAGACCAGATATAGCGACTCACCAAGAGACAGTCTCGTCCCAGATACAAGCAAACACGAGAAAAATATCCAATTCAAAAACAGAGATGAATCGAAACAGGGTGCCGGACTAGATATAATGACTCACCAGGAATCAGTCCCTTCCCAGATATAGGGAAACACAATAGAAATATCTGAGTCAGAAACAGAGATGAACCGAAACAGGGTCCCGGTATATAGTGACTCAGCAGGAAACAATCCCGTGTAATGTAAAGGGAAACACAATAGAAATATCCGAGTCAGAAACAGGGATGAACCGAAACAGGGTCCCGGACTAGATATAGCGACTCACCAAGAGACAGTCTCGTCCCAGATACAGGGAAACACGAGAAAAATATCCAATTCAGAAACAGGGGTGAACTGAAACAGGGTCCCGGACAAGATATAGTGAATAAACAGCTAACTGTCCAGTTCCATATACAGGGAACCACGAGAAAAATATCCGAGTCAGAAAAAGGGATGAACCGAAACAGGGTGCCGGACTAGATATAGTTACTCACCAGGAATCAGTCCCTTCCCAGATATAGGGAAACACAATAGAAATATCTGAGTCAAAAACAGGGATGAACCGAAATAGGGTCTCGGACTAGATATAGTGACTCTCCAGGAAACAGTCCCGTCCTAGATGCAGGGAAACACGAGAAAAATATCCAATTCAGAAACAGGGGTGAACCGAAACAGGGTCCCGGAAAAGATATAGTGAAAACAGCAAACTGTCCAGTCCCATATACAGGGAAACACGAGAAAAATATCCGAGTCAGAAAAAGAGATGAACCAAAACAGGGTGCCGCACCAGATATAGTGACTCACCAGGAATCAGTCCCTTCCCAGATATAGGGAAAAACAATAGAAATATCCGAGTCAGAAACAGGGATGAACCGAAACAAGGTCTCAGACTAGATTTAGTGACTCTCCAGGAAACAGTCCCGTCCTAGATACAGGGAAACACAAACACAATAGAAATATCCGAGTCAGAAACAAGGATGAACCGAAACAAGGTCTCGGACTAGATATAGTGACTCTCCAGGAAACAGTCCCGTCCTAGATACATGGAAACACGAGAAAAATATCTAAGTCAGAAACAGGGATGAACCGAAACAGGGTCCCGGACCAGATATAGCGACTCCCCATGAAACAGTCTCGTCCTAGATACATGGAAACACGAGAAATTATCCGAGTCTGAAAAATAGATGAACCGAAATAGGGTCCCGGACAAGATATAGTGAATCAACAGGAAACTGTCAAGTCCCGTATACAGGGAAACACGAGAAAAATATCCGAGCCAGAAACAGGGATGAACCGAAACAGGGTGCCGGATCAGATATAGTTACTCACCAGGAAACAGTACCTTCCCAGATATAAGGAAACACAATTGAAATATCCGAGTCATAAACAGGGATGAACCGAAAAAGGGTCCCAGACCTGTTATAGTGACTCACCAGGAAACAGTCCCGTCCTAGATATAGAGAAACACGACAAAAAATATCCGAGTCAGAAACAGGGATGAACCAAAACAGGGTCCCAGACCAGATATAGTGACTCACCAACAGACAGTCTCGTCTCAGATACAAGGAACCACGAGAAAAATATCATATTCAGAAATAGGGATGAACCGAAACAGGGTTCCGTATAAGATATAGTGAATCAACAGGAAACTGTCCAGTCTCATATACAGGGAAACACGAGAAAAATATCCAAGTCCGAAACAGGGATGAACCGAAATAGGGTGCCAGACCAGATATAGTGACGCACCAGGAAACTGTCCCTTCCCAGATATAGAGAAACACGAGAAAAATATCCATGTCAGAAAAAGGGATGAACCGAAACAGGGTGCCGGACCAAATATAGTGACTCACCAGGAATCAGTCCCTTCCCAGATATAGGGAAACACAATAGAAATATCTGAGTCAGAAACAGGGATGAACCAAAACAGGGTGCCGGACCAGATATAGTCACTCACCAGGAAACAGTCCCTTCCCAGATATAGGGAAACACAATAGAAATATCCGAGTCAGAAATAGGGATGAACCGAAACAGGGTGCCCGACCAAATATAGCGACTCACCATGAAACAGTCTCGTCCCAGATACAGGGAAACACGAGAAAAGTATCTGAGTTAGAAATAGGGATGAACCGAAACAGGGTCCCGGACCAGATATAGTGACTCAGCAGGAAACAATCCCGTTTCAGATATAGGGAAACACAATAGAAATATCCGAGTCAGAAACAGGGATGAACCGAAACAGGGTCCCGGACTAAATATAGCGACTCACCAAGAGACAGTCTCGTCCCAGATACAGGGAAACACGAGAAAAATATCCAATTCAAAAACAGGGGTGAACCGAAACAAGGTCCCGGACAAGATATAGTGAATAAACAGCAAACTGTCCACTCCCATATACACGGAAACAGGAGAAAAATATCCGAGTCAGAAAAAGGGATGAATCGAAACAGGGTGCCGGACCAGATATAGTTACTCACCCGGAATCAGTCCCTTCCCAGATATAGGGAAACACAATAGAAATATCCGAGTCAAAAACAGGGATGAACCGAAACAGGGTCTCGGACTAGATATAGTGACTCTCCAGGAAACAGTCCCGTCCTAGATACAGGGAAACACGAGAAAAATATCCAATTCAGAAACAGGGGTGAACCGAAACAGGGTCCCGGAAAAGATATAGTGAAAACAGCAAACTGTCCAGTCCCATATACAGGGAAACACGAGAAAAATATCCGAGTCAGAAAAAGAGATGAACCAAAACAGGGTGCCGCACCAGATATAGTGACTCACCAGGAATCAGTCCCTTCCCAGATATAGGGAAAAACAATAGAAATATCCGAGTCAGAAACAGGGATGAACCGAAACAAGGTCTCAGACTAGATATAGTGACTCTCCAGGAAACAGTCCCGTCCTAGATACAGGGAAACACGAGAAAAATATCCGAGTCAGAAACAGGGATGAACCGAAACAGGGTCCCGGACCAGATATAGCGACTCACCAAGAGACAGTCTCGTCCCAAATACAGGGAAACACGAGAAAAATAACCAATTCAGACACAGGGATGAACCGAAACAGGGTCCCGGACCAGATATAGCGACTCCCCATGAAACAGTCTCGTCCTAGATACATGGAAACACGAGAAAATATCCGAGTCTGAAAAATAGATGAACCGAAATAGGGTCCCGGACAAGATATAGTGAATCAACAGGAAACAGTCAAGTCCCGTATACAGGGAAACACGAGAAAAATATCCGAGCCAGAAACAGGGATGAACCGAAACAGGGTGCCGGATCAGATATAGTTACTCACCAGGAAACAGTACCTTCCCAGATATAAGGAAACACAATCGAAATATCCGAGTCATAAACAGGGATGAACCGAAAAAGGGTCCCAGACCTGTTATAGTGACTCACCAGGAAACAGTCCCGTCCTAGATACAGGGAAACACGAGAAAAATATCCGAGTCAGAAACAGGGATGAACCAAAACAGGGTCCCGGACCAGATATAGCGACTCACCAACAGACAGTCTCGTCTCAGATACAAGGAACCACGAGAAAAATATCATATTCAGAAATAGGGATGAACCAAAACAGGGTCCCGTACAAGATATAGTGAATCAACAGGAAACTGTCCAGTCTCATATACAAGGAAACACGAGAAAAATATCTAAGTCCGAAACAGGGATGAACCGAAATAGGGTGCCAGACCAGATATAGTGACGCACCAGGAAACTGTCCCTTCCCAGATATAGAGAAACACGAGAAAAATATCCAAGTCAAAAAAAAGGGATGAACCGAAACAGGGTGCCGGACCAAATATAGTGACTCACCAGGAATCAGTCCCTTCCCAGATATAGGGAAACACAATAGAAATATCTGAGTCAGAAACAGGGATGAATCGAAACAGGGTGCCGGACCAGATATAGTGACTCACCAGGAAACAGTCCCTTCCCAGATATAGGGAAACACAATAGAAATATCCGAGTCAGAAAAAGGGATGAACCGAAACAGGGTGCCGGACCAAATATAGCGACTGACCATGAAACAGTCTCGTCCCAGATACAGGGAAACACGAGAAAAGTATCTGAGTCAGAAATAGGGATGAACCGAAACAGGGTCCCGGACCAGATATAGTGACTCAGCAGGAAACAATCTCGTTACAGATATAGGGAAACACAATAGAAATATCCGAGTCAGAAACAGGGATGAACCGAAACAGGGTCCGGGACTAAATATAGCGGCTCACCAAGAGACAGTCTCATCCCAGATACAGGGAAACACGAGAAAAATATCCAATTCAAAAACAGGGGTGAACCGAAACAAGGTCCTGGACAAGATATAGAGAATAAAAAGCAAACTGTCCACTCCCATATACACGGAAACAAGAGAAAAATATCCGAGTCAGAAAAAGGGATGAATCGAAACAGGGTGCCGGACCAGATATAGTTACTCACCCGGAATCAGTCCCTTCCCAGATATAGGGGAACACAATAGAAATATCCGAGTCAGAAACAGGGATGAACCGAAACAGGGTCTCGGATTAGATATAGTGACTCTCCAGGAAACAGTCCCGTCCTAGATACAGGGAAACACGAGAAAAATATCCAATTCAGAAACAGGGGTGAACCGAAACAGGGTCCCGGACAGGATTTAGTGAATAAACAACAAACTGTCCAGTCCCATATACAGGGAAACATGAGAAAAATATCCGAGTCAGAAAAAGAGATGAACCGAAACAGGGTGCCAGACCAGATATAGTGACTCACCAGGAATCAGTCTCTTCCCAGATATAGGGAAACACAATAGAAATATCCGAGTCAGAAACAGGGATGAACCGAAACAGGGTCTCGGACTAGAAATAGTGACTCTCCAGGAAACAGTCCCGTCCTAGATACAGGGAAACACGAGAAAAATATCCGAGTCAGAAACAGGGATGAACCGAAACAGGGTCCCGGACCAGATATAGCGACTCACCGTGAAACAGTCTCGTCCCAGATACATGGAAACACGAGAAAATATCCGAGTCTTAAAAAGGGGTGAACCGAAACAGAGTCCCGTACCAGATCTAGTGACTCACCAGGAAACTGTCCTGTCCCATATATAGGAAAACATGAGAAAAATATCCGAGTCAGAAACAGAGATAAACCAAAACAGGGTGCCGGACGAGATATAGTGTCTCCCCAGGAAACAGTACCTTCCCAGATATAAGGAAACACAATAGAAATATCCAAGCCATAAAGAGGGATGAATCGAAAATGGGTCCCGGAGCAGTTATAATGACTCACCAGGAAAAAGTCCCGTCCTAGATACAGGGAAAAATGAGAAAAATATCAGAGTCAGAAACAGGGATGAACCGAAACAGGGTGCCGGACCAGATATAGTGACTCAGCAGGAAACATTCCCGTTTGAGATATAGGGAAACACAATAGAAATATCCTAGCCAGAAACAGGGATGAACCGAAACAGGGTCTCGGACTAGATATAGTGACTCTCCAGGAAACAATCCCGTCCTAGATACAGGGAAACACGAGAAAATATCCGAGTCTGAAAAATAGATGAACTGAAAAAGGGTCCCGGACAAGATATAGTGAATCAACAGGAAACTGTCCAGTCCCATATGCAGGGAAATACGAGAAAAATATCTGAGCCAGAAACAAGGATGAACCGAAACAGGGTGCCGGATCATATATAGTGGCTCACCAGGAAACAGTACCTTCCCAGATATAAGGAAACACAATAGAAATATCCGAGTCATAGACAGGGTTGAACTGAAAATGGGTCCCGAACCAGTTATAGTGACTCACCAGGAAACAGTCCCGTCCTAGATACAGGGAAACACGAGAAAAATATCCGAGTCAGAAACAGAGATGAACCGAAACAGGGTCCCGGACCAGATATAGCGACTCACCAAGAGATAGTCTCGTCCCAGATACAAGGAACCACGAGAAAAATATCCAATTCAGAAATAGGGATGAACCGAAACAGGGTCCCGGACAAGATATAGTGAATCAACAGGAAACTGTCCAGTCCCATATACAGCGAAACACAAGAAAAATATCCGAGCCAGAAACAAGGATGAACCAAAACAGGGTGCCGGACGAGATATAGTGACTCACCAGGAAACAGTACCTTCCCAGATATAAGGAAACACAATATAAATATCCGAGTCATAAACAGGGATGAACCGAAAATGGGTCCCGGACCAGTTATAGTGACTCACCAGGAAAAAGTCCCGTCCTAGATACAGGGAAACAGAAGAAAAATATCAGAGTCAGGAACAAGGATGAACCGAAATAGGGTCCCGGACCAGATATAGCGACTCACCAAGAGACAGTCTCGTCCCAGATACAAGCAACCATGAGAAAAATATCTAATTCAGAAAGAGGGATGAACTGAAACAAGGTCCCGGACCAGATATATTGACTCACCATGAAACAGTCTCGTCCCAGATACATGGAAACACGAGAAAATATCCAAGTCTGAAAAATGGATGAACCGAAACAGAGTCCCGTACCAGATATAGTGACTCACCAGGAAACTGTCCTGTCCCATATATAGGGAAACATGAGAAAAATATCCGACTCAGAAACAGGGATGAACCGAAACAGGGCCCCGGACCAGATATAGTGACTCACCAAGAAACAATCTCGTCCTAGATATAAGGAATCACAATAGAAATATCCGAGTCAGAAATAGGGATGAACCGAAACAGGGTCTCGGACCAGATATAGCGACTAACCAGGAAACAGTCCTGTCCTAGATACAGGGAAACACGAGAAAAATATCTGAGTCAGAAACAGGGATGGACCGAAAAAGGGTCCCGGACTAGATATAGGGACTCACCAGGAAACAGTCCCTTCCCAGATATAGGGAAACACAATAGAAATATCCGAGTCAGAAACAGGGATGAATCGAAACAGGATCCCGGATCAAATATAGCGACTCACCAAGAGACAATCTCGTCCCAGATACAGGGAAACACGAGAAAAATATCCAATTCAGAAACAGGGAAGAACCGAAACAGGGTCCCGGACCAGATATAGCGACTCACCGTGAAACAGTCTCGTCCCAGATACATGGAAACACGAGAAAATATTCAAGTCTGAAAAATGGATGAACCGAAACAGAGTCCCGTACCAGATATAGTGACTCACCAAGAAACTGTCCTGTCCCATATATAGGGAAACATGAGTAAAATATCCGACTCAGAAATAGGGATGAACCGAAACAGGGTCCCGGACCAGATATAGTGTCTCACCAAGAAACAATCTCGTCCTAGATATATGGAAACACAATAGAAATATCCGAGTCAGAAATAGGGATGAACCGAAACAGGGTCTCGGACCAGATATAGCGACTCACCAAGAAACAGTCCCGTCCTAGATACAGGGAAACACGAGAAAAATATCTGAGTCAGAAACAGGGATGAACCAAAACAGGGTCTCGGACCAGATATAGCAACTCACCAAGAGACAATCTCGTCCCAGATACAGGGAAACACGAGAAAAATATCCAATTCAGAAACAGGGATCAACCGAAACAGGGTCCCCGACAAGATATAGTGAATCAACAGCAAACTGTCCAGTCCCATATACAGGGAAACACGAGAAAAATATCCGAGTCAGAAACAAGGATGAACCGAAACAGGGCCCCGGACCAGATATAGTGTCTCACCAAGAAACAATCTCGACCTAGATATATGGAAACACAATAGAAATATCCAAGTCATAAACAGGGATGAATCGAAAATGGGTCCCGGACTAGTTATAGTGACTCACCAGGAAAAAGTCCCGTCCTAGATACAGGGAAACACGAGAAAAATATCAGAGTCAGAAACAGGGATGAATCGAAACAGGGACCCGGACCAGATATTGCGACTCACCAAGAGACAGTCTCGTCCCAGATACAGGGAAACACAAGAAAAATATCTAATTCAGAAATAGGGATGAACCGAAACAGGGTCCCGGACAAGATATAGTGAATCAACAGCAAACTGTCCAGTCCCATATATAGGGAAACACGAGAAAAATATCCGAGTCAGAAAAAGGGATGAACCGAAACAGGGCCCCGGACCAGATATAGTGACTCACCAGCAAACAGTCCCTTCCCAGATATAGGGAAACACAATAGAAATATCCGAGTCAGAAACAGGGATGAATCGAAACAGGGTCCCGGATCAGATATAGCGACTCACCAAGAGACAGTTTCGTCCCAAATACAGGGAAACACGAGAAAATATCCAATTCAGAAATAGGGATGAACCGAAANATCAGTCCTAGATACAGGGAAACACGAGAAAAATATCAGAGTCAGAAACAGGGATGAACCGAAACAGGGTGCCGGACCAGATATAGTGACTCAGCAGGAAACATTCCCGTTTGAGATATAGGGAAACACAATAGAAATATCCTAGCCAGAAACAGGGATGAACCGAAACAGGGTCTCGGACTAGATATAGTGACTCTCCAGGAAACAGTCCCGTCCTAGATATAGGGAAACACGAGAAAATATCCGAGTCTGAAAAATAGATGAACCGAAAAAGGGTCCCGGATAAGATATAGTGAATCAACAGGAAACTGTCCAGTCCCATATACAGGGAAACACGAGAAAAATATCTGAGCCAGAAACAAGGATGAACCGAAACAGGGTGCCGGATCATATATAGTGACTCACCAGGAAACAGTACCTTCCCAGATATAAGGAAACACAATAGAAATATCCGAGTCATAGACAGGGTTGAACTGAAAATGGGTCCCGGACCAGTTATAGTGACTCACCAGGAAACAGTCCCGTCCTAGATACAGGGAAACATGAGAAAAATATCCGAGTCAGAAACAGAGATGAACCGAAACAGGGTCCCGGACCAGATATAGTGAATCAACAGCAAACAGTCCAGTCCCATATACAGGGAAACACGAGAAAAATATCCGAGTCAGAAAAAGGAATCAACCGAAACAGTGTGCCGGACCAGATATAGTGACTCACAAGGAAACAGTCCCTTCCCAGATATAGGGAAACACAGTAGAAATATCCGAGTCATAAACAGGGATGAACCGAAACAAGGTCCCGGACCAGATATAGCGACTCACCAAGAGACAGTCTCAGCCTAAATACAGGGAAACACGAGAAAAATATCAAATTTAGAAACACGGATGAACCGAAACAGGGACCCGAACCAGATATAGCGACTCACCGTGAAACAGTCTCATCCCAGATACATGGAAACACGAGAAAATATCCAAGTCTAAAAAAGGGATGAACCGAAACAGAGTCCCGTACCAGATATAGTGACTCACCAGGAAACTGTCCAGTCCCATATATAGGGAAACATGTGAAAAATATCCGAGTCAGAAACAGGGGTGAACCGAAACAGGGCTCCGGACCAGATATAGTGACTCACCAAGAAACAATCTCGTCTTAGATATAAGGAAACACAATAGAAATATCCGAGTCAGAAATAGGGATGAACCGAAACAGGGTCTCGGACCAGATATAGCGACTAACCAGGAAACAGTCCCTTCCTAGATACAGGGAAACACGAGAAAAATATCCGAGTCAGAAACAGGGATGAACCGAAACAGGGCCCCGGACCAGATATAGTGACTCACCAGGAAACAGTCCCTTCCCCTATATAGGGAAACACAATAGAAATATCCGAGTCAGAAACAGGGATTAATCGAAACAGGGTCCCAGACCAGATATAACGACTCACCAAGAGACAGTCTCGTCCCAAATACAGGGAAACACGAGAAAAGTATCCAATTCAGAAACAGGGATGAATCGAAACAGGGTCCCGGACAAGATATAGTGAATCGACAGCAAACTGTCCAGTCCCATATACAGGGAAACACGAGAAAAATATCCGAGTCAGAAAGAGGGATCAACCGAAACAGGTTGCCGGACCAGATATAGTGACTCACCAGGAAACAGTCCCTTCCCAGATATAGGGAAACACAATAGAAATATCCGAGTCATAAACAGGGATGAACCGAAACAAGGTCCCGGACCAGATATAGCGACTCACAAGGAAACAGTCCCGTCCTAGATACAGGGAAACACTAGAAAGATATCCAGTCAGAAATAGGGATGAACCGAAACAGGGTCCCGGACCAGATATAGTGACTCACCAGGAAACAGTCCTTTCCCAGATATAGGGAAACACAATAGAAATATCCGAGTCATAAACAGGGATGAACCGAAACAAGGTCCCGGACCAGATATAGCGACTCACAAGGAAACAGTCCCGTCCTAGATACAGGGAAACACTAGAAAGATATCCAGTCAGAAATAGGGATGAACCGAAACAGGGTCCCGGACCAGATATAGTGACTCACCAGGAAACAGTCCTTTCCCAGATATAGGGAAACACAATAGAAATATCCGAGTCATAAACAGGGATGAACCGAAAATGGGTCCCGGTCTAGTTATAGTGACTCACCAGGAAAAAGTCCCGTCCTAGATACAGGGAAACACGAGAAAAATATCCGAGTCAGAAACAGGGATGAACCGAAACAGGGCCCCGGACCAGATATAGTGACTCACCAGGAAACAGTCCCTTCCCAGATATAGGGAAACACAATAGAAATATTCGAGTCAGAAACAGGGATGAATCGAAACAGGGTCCCGGATCAGATATAGCGACTCACCAAGAGACAGTCTCGTCCCAAATACAGGGAAACAGGAGAAAAATATCCAATTCAGAAACAGGGATGAACCGAAACAGGGTCCCGGACAAGATATAGTGAATCAACAGCAAACTGTCCAGTCCCATATACAGGGAAACACGAGAAAAATATCCGAGTCAGAAAGAGGAATCAACCGAAACAGGGTGCCGGACCAGATATAGTGACTCACCAGGAAACAGTCCCTTCCCAGATATAGGGAAACACAATAGAAATATCCGAGTCATAAACAGGGATGAACCGAAACAAGGTCCCGGACCAGATATAGCGACTCACCAGGAAACAGTCCCGTCCTAGAAACAGGGAAACACTAGAAAAATATCCAAGTCAGAAATAGGGATGAACCGAAACAGGGTCCCGGACCAAATATAGTGACTCACCAGGAAACAGTCCTTTCCCAGATATAGGGAAACACAATAGAAATATCCGAGTCATAAACAGGGATGAACCGAAAATGGGTCCCGGACTAGTTATAGTGACTCACCAGGAAAAAGTCCCGTCCTATATACAGGGAAACAAGAGTAAAATATCAGAGTCAGAAACAGGGATGAATCGAAACAGTGTCCCGGACCAGATATTGCGACTCACCAAGAGACAGTCTCATCCCAGATACAGGGAAACACAAGAAAAATATCCAATTCAGAAACAGGGATGAACCGAAACAGGGTCCCGGACAAGATATAGTGAATCAACAGCAAACTATCCAGTCCCATATATAGGGAAACACGAGAAAAATATCCGAGTCAGAAAAAGGGATGATCCGAAACAGGGCCCCGGACCAGATATAGTGACTCACCAGGAAACAGTCCCTTCCCAGATATAGGGAAACACAATAGAAATATCCGAGTCAGAAACAGTGATGAATCGAAACAGGGTCCCGGATCAGATATAGCGACTCACCAAGAGACAGTTTCGTCCCAAATACAGGGAAACACGAGAAAAATATCCAATTCAGAAACAGGGAAGAACCGAAACAAGGTCCCGGACAAGATATAGTGAATCAACAGCAAACAGTCCCTTCCCAGATATAGGGAAACACAATAGAAATATCCGAGTCATAAACAGGGATGAACCGAAACAAGGTCCCGGACCAGATATAGAGACTCACCATGAAACAGTCCCGTCCTAGATACAGGGAAACACTAGAAAAATATCCGAGTCAGAAACAGGGATGAACCGAAACAGGGTCTCGGACCAGATATAGCGACTCACCAAGAGACAATCTCGTCCCAGATACAGGGAAACACGAGAAAAATATCCAATTCAGAAACAGGGATGAACCGAAACAGGGTCCTGGACAAGATATAGTGAATCAACAGCAAACAGTCTAGTCCCATATACAGGGAAACACAAGAAAAATATCCGAGTCAGAAAAAGGGATCAACCGAAACAGGGTGCCGGACCAGATATAGTGACTCACCAGGAAACAGTCCCTTCCCAGATATAGGGAAACACAATAGAAATATCCGAGTCATAAACAGGGATGAACCGAAACAAGGTCCCGGACCAGATATAGCGACTCACCAGGAAACAGTCCCGTCCTAGATACAGGGAAACACTAGAAAAATATCCAAGTCAGAAAAAGGGATGAACCGAAACAGGGTCCCGGACCAGATATATTGACTCACCAGGAAACAGTCCTTTCTCAGATATAGGGAAACACAATAGAAATATCCGAGTCAGAAATAGGGATGAACCGAAACAAGGTCCCGGACCAGATATAGCGACTCACCAAGAGACAGTCTCGTCCCAAATACAGGGAAACATATGAAAAATATCAAATTCAGAAACACGGATGAACCGAAACAGGGTCCCGGACCAGATATAGTGACTCACCGTGAAACAGTCTCGTCCCAGATACTTGGAAACACGAGAAAATATCCGAGTCTGAAAAGGGGTTGAACCGAAACAGAGTACCCTACCAGATATAGTGACTCACCAGGAAACTGTCCTGTCCCATATATAGGAAAACATGAGAAAAATCTCCGAGTCAGAAACAGGGATGAACCGAAACAGGGCCCCGGACCAGATATAGTGACTCACCAAGAAATAATCCCGTCCTAGATATATGGAAACACAATAGAAATATCCGAGTCAGAAAGAGGGATGAACCGAAACAGGGTCTCGGACCAGATATAGCGACTCAGCAGGAAACAGTCCCGTCCTAGATACAGGGAAACACGAGTAAAATATCCGAGTCAGAAACAGGGATGAACCGAAACAGGGTCCCGGACCAGATATAGTGACTCACCAGGAAACAGTACCTTCCCAGATATAGGGAAACACAATAGAAATATCCGAGACAGAAACAGGGTTGAACCGAAACAGGGTCCCGGACCAGATATAGTGACTCACCAGGAAATAGTTCTTTCCTAGATATAGGGAAACACAATAGAAATATCCGAGACATAAACAGGGATGAACCGAAACAAGGTCCCGGACCAGATATAGCGACTCACCAAGAGACAATCTCGTCCCAAATAAAGGGAAACACGAGAAAAATATCCAATTCAGAAACAGGGATGAACTGAAACAGGGTCCCGGACCAGATATAGCGACTCACCGTGAAACAGTCTCGTCCCAGAAACATGGAAGCAAGAGAAAATATCCGAGTCTGAAAAAGGGGTGAACCGAAACAGAGTCCCGTACCAGATATAGTGAGTCACCAGGAAACTGTCCTGTCCCATATATAGGGAAACATGAGAAAAATATCCCAGTCAAAAACAGGGATGAACCGAAACAGGGTCCCGGACCAGATATAGTGACATACCAGGAAACAGTCCCTTCCCAGATATAGGGAAACACAATAGAAATATCCGAGTCAGAAACAGGGATGAATCGAAACAGGGTCCCGGATCAGATATAGCGACTCACCAAGAGACAGTTTCGTCCCAAATACAGGGAAACACGAGAAAAATATCCAATTCAGAAACAGGGATGAACCGAAACAGGGTCCCGGACCAGATATAGCGACTCACCGTGAAACAGTCTCGTCCCATATACATGGAAACACGAGAAAATATCCGAGTCTGAAAAAGGGGTGAACCGAAACAGAGTCCCGTACCAGATATAGTGACTCACCAGGAAACTGTGCTGTCCCATGTATAGGGAAACAAGAGAAAAATATCCTAGTCAGAAACAGGAATGAACTGAAATAGGGCCCCGGACCAGATATAATGTCTCACCAAGAAACAATCTCTTCCTAGATATATGGAAACACAATAGAAATAACCGAATCAGAAAAAGGGATGAACCGAAACAGGGTCTCGGACCAGATATAGCGACTCACCAAGGGACATCCTCGTCCCAGATACAGGGAAACACGAGAAAAATATCCAATTCAGAAAAAGGGATGAACCGAAACAGGGTCCTAGACAAGATATAGTGAATCAACAGCAAACTGTCCTGTCCCATATACAGAGAAACACGAGAAAAATATCCGAGTCAGAAAAAGGGATCAACCGAAACAGGGTGCCGGACCAGATATAGTGACTCACCAGGAAACAGTCCCTTCCCAGATATAGGGAAACACAATAGAAATATCCGAGTCATAAACAGGGATGAACCGAAACAAGGTCCCAGACCAGATATAGCGACTCACCAGGAAACAGTCCCGTCCTAGATACAGGGAAAGACTAGAAAAATATCCGAGTCAGACACAAGGATGAACCGAAACAGGGTCCCGGACTAGATATAGTGACTCACCAGGAAACAGTCCTTTCTCAGATATAGGGAAACACAATAGAAATATCCGAGTCATAAATAGGGATGAACCGAAACAAGGTCCCGGACCAGATATAGCGACTCACCAAGAGACATTCTCGTCCCAAATACAGGGAAACATATGAAAAATATCAAGTTCAGAAACACGGTTGAACCGAAACAGGGTCCCGGACCAGATATAGCGACTCACCGTGAAACAGTCTCGTCCCAGATACTTGGAAACACGAGAAAATATCCGAGTCTGAAAAAGGGATGAACCGAAACAGAGTAACGTACCAGATATAGTGACTCACCAGGAAACTTTCCTGTCCCATATATAGGGAAACATGAGAAAAATATCCGAGTCAGAAACAGGGATGAACCGAAACAGGGCCCCGGACCAGATATAGTGACTCACAAAGAAACAATCCCGTCCTAGACATATGGAAACACAATAGAAATATCCGAGTCAGAAACAGGGATGAACCGAAACAGGACCCCGGACCAGATATAGTGACTCACAAAGAAACAATCCCGTCCTAGACATATGGAAACACAATAGAAATATCCGAGTCAGAAACAGGGATGAACCGAAACAGG
>QAOA01001462.1:60398-126503 GCA_003255065.1 Cercis canadensis
CCATCCCAGATACAGGAAATAACAAGAAAAATATCCGAGTCAGAAATAGGGAAGAACCGAAAGAGGATCCCGGCCCAGATATAGTGACTCAGCAGGAAACAGTCCCATCCCAGATACAGGGAAAAACAAGAAAAATATCCGAGACAGAAACAGGGATAAGACCGAAACATGGACTCGGTTCAGATATAGTGACTCACCAGGAAACAGTCTCATCCCAGATACAAGAAAAATATTCGAGTCAGAAACAGGGATGATCCGAAACAGGGTCCCGGTCCAGATATAGTGACTCCACAGGAAACTGTCCCGTCACAGATACAGTGGTACACAAGAAAAATATCCTATTCAGAAACAGGGATGAACCGAAACAGTGTCCCGGTCCAGATATAGTGAGTCACCTGGAAATAGTCCCATCCCAGATACAGGAAATAACAAGAAAAATATCCGAGTCAGAAACGGGAATGAACCGAAACAGGGTCCCGGTCTAGATATAGTGACTCACCAGGAAACTGTCCCATCCCAGATACAGGGAAAAACAACAAAAATATCCGAGTCAGAAACAGAGATGAACCGAAACAGGGTCCCGGTCCAGATATAGTGACTCAACAGGAAACTGTCCCATCACAGATACAGTGGTACACAAGAAAAATATCCATGTCAGAAACAAGAATGAACCGAAAAAGGGTCCTGGTCCAGATATAGTGACTCACCAAGAAACTGTCCCGTCACAGATACAGTGGTCCACAAGAAAAATATCCAAGTCAGAAATAGGGATGAAGCGAAAAAGGGTCCCGGTCTAGATATAGTGACTCAGCAGGGAATAGTGCCATCCCAGATACAGGGAAAAACAAGAAAAATATCCGAGACAGAGACAGGGATGAGACCGAAGCAGGGTCTCGGTCTAAATATAATGACTCAACAGGAAACAGTCTCATCCCAGATACAGGAAAAAATAAGAAAAATAACCGAGTCAGAAACAGGAATGAACCGAAACAGGGTCCCGGTCCAGATATAGTGACTCACGTGGAAACAGTCCCATTCCAGATACAGGAAATAACAAGAAAAATATCCGAGTCAGGAACAGGGATGAACCGAAACAGGGTCCCGGTCCATATGTAGTGACTCAGCAGGAAACAGTCCCATCCCAGATACTGGGAAAAACAAGAAAAATATCCGAGACAGAAACAGGGATGAGACCGAAACAGGGTCTCGGTCCAGATATAGTGACTCACCAGGAAACAGTCTCATCCCAGATACAAGAAAAATATCCGAGTCAGAAACAGGGATGATCTGAAACAGAGTCCCGGTCCAGTTATAATGACTCACCAGGAAACAATCTCATCCAAGATACAGGAAAAAACAAGAAAAATAACCGAGTCAGAAACAGGAATGAACCGAAACAGGGTCCCGGTCCAGATATAATGACTCTCCTGGAAACAGTCACAACCCAGATACAGGAAATAACAAGAAAAATATCCGAGTCAGAAACAGGGATGAACCGAAACAGGGTCCCGGTCTAGATATAGTGACTCAACAAGAAACTGTCCCGTCACAGATACAGTGGTACACAAGAAAAATATCCGAGTCAGAAACAGGTATGAACCGAAACAGGGTCCCGGTCCAGATATAGTGACTCACCTGGAAACAGTCCCATCCCAGATACAGGAAAAAACAAGAAAAATATCCGAGTCAGAAACAGGAATGAACCGAAACAGGGTCCCAGTCCAGATATAGTGACTCAACAGGAAACTGTCCCGTCACAGATACAGTGGTACATAAGAAAAATATCCGAGTCAGAAACAGGGATGAACCGAAACAGGGTCCCGGTTCAGATATAGTGACTCACCTGAAAACAATCCCATCCCAGAGACAGGAAATAACAAGAAAAATATCCGAGTCAGAAACAGGAATGAACCGATAGGGGGTTCCGGTCCAGATATAGTGACTCACCAGGAAACAGTCCCATCCCAGATACAGGGAAAAAATAGAAAAATATCCGAGTCAGAAACAGGGATGAACCGAAACAGGGTCCCGGTCCAGATATAGTGACTCAACAGGAAACTGTCCCGTCACAGATACAGTGGTACACAAGAAAAATATCCGAGTCAGAAACAGTTATGAACCGAAACAGGGTCCCGGTCCAGATATAGGGACTCACCTGGAAACAGTCACATCCCAGATACAGGAAATAACAAGAAAAATATCCGAGTCAGAAACAGGGAAGAACCAAAAGAGGGTCCCGGTCCAGATATAGTGACTTACCAGGAAACAGTCCCATCCAAGATATAGGGAAAAACAAGAAAAATATCCAAGTCAGAAACAGGAATGAACCGAAACAGGGTCCTGGTCCAGATATAGTAACTCACCAGGAAACAGTCCCATCCCAGATATAGGGAAAAACAAGAAAAATATCCGAGTCAGAAAAATGAATGAACCGAAATAGGGTCCCGATCCAGATATAGTGACTCACCTGGAAACAGGCCAATCCCGGATTCAGGGGAAAACAAGGAAAATATCCGAGTCAGAAACAAGGAAGAACCGAAACAGGGTCACGGTCCAGATATAGTGACTCACCAGGAAACAGTCCAATCCTAGAGACAGGGAAAAACAAGAAAAATATCCAAGTCAGAAACAGTAATGAACCGAAATAGGGTCCTAATCCAGATATAGTGACTCACTTGGAAAAAGGGCCATCCCAGATACAGGGAAAAACAAGGAAAATATCCGAGACAGAAAAAGGGATGAGACCGAAACAGGGTCTCAGTCCAAATATATTCACTCAACAGGAAACAGTCCCATCCCAGATACAGGGAAAAACAAGAAAAATATCTGAGACAGACATAGGGATGAGACCGAAACATGGTCTCGGTCCNAGGAAAATATCCGAGTCAGAAACAAAGAAGAACCGAAACAGGGTCACGGTCCAGATATAGTGACTCACCAGGAAACAGTCCAATCCTAGAGACAGGGAAAAACAAGAAAAATATCCAAGTCAGAAACAGTAATGAACCGAAATAGGGTCCTGATCCAGATATAGTGACTCACTTGGAAAAAGGCCCATCCCAGAAACTGTCCCGTCACAGATACAGTGGTCCAGTATAAAAATATCCGAGACAGAAAAAGAGATGAGACCGAAACAGGGTCTCAGTCCAAATATATTCACTCAACAGGAAACAGTCCCATCCCAGATACAGGGAAAAACAAGAAAAATATCTGAGACAGACATAGGGATGAGACCGAAACATGGTCTCGGTCCAGATATAGTGACTCACCAGGAAATAGTCTTATCCCAGATACAAGAAAAATATCCGAGTCAGAAACAGGGATGATCCGAAACAGGGTCCCGGTCCAGATATAGTGACTCAACAGGAAACTGTCCCGTCACAGATACAGTGGTACACAAGAAAAATATCCTCTTCAGAAACAGGGATGAACCGAAACAGGGTCCCGGTCCAGATATAGTGACTCACCTGGAAACAGTCACATCCCAGATATAGGAAATAACAAGAAAAATATCCGAGTCAGAAACAGGAATGAACCGAAAGGGGTTCTCAGTCCAGATATAGTGACTCACCAGGAAATAGTCCCCTCCCAGATATAGGGAAAAACAAGAAAAATATCCGAGTCAGAAACAGGGACGAACCGAAACAGGGTCTCGGTCCAGATATAGTGACTCACCTCACCTGGAAACAGTCACATCCCAGATACAGGAAATAACAAGAAAAATATCCGAGTCAGAAACAGGAATGAACCGAAAGGGGGTCCCGGTTCAGATATAGTGACTCACCAGGAAATAGTGCCATCCCAGATATAGGGAAAAACAAGAAAAATATCCGAGTCAGAAACAGGGACGAACCGAAACAGGGTCTCGGTCCAGATATAGTGACTCAAAAGGAAACTGTCCCGTCACAGATATAGTGGTACACAAGAAAAATATCCGAGTCAGAAACAGGGATAAACCGAAATAGGGTCCCGGTCCAGATATAGTGACTCACCTGGAAACAGTCTCATCCCAGATAAAGGGAAAAACAAGAAAAATAACAGAGATAGAAACAGGGATGAGACCTAAACAGGGTCTCGGTCCAGATATAATGACTCACCAGGAAACAGTCCCATCCCAGATACAGGGAAAAATAAGAAAAATATCCGAGTCAGAAAAAGGGATGAACCGAAACAGGGTGCCGTTCCAGATATAGTGACTCAACAGGAAACTGTCCCGTCACAGTTACAGGGTCCCGGTCCAGATATAGTGACTCACCAGGAAACAGTCTCAGCCCAGATACAAGAAAAATATCCGAGTCAGAAACAGGGATGATCCGAAATAGGGTCTCGGTCCAGATATAGTGACTCAACAAGAAACTGTACCGTCACAGATACAGTGGTACACAAGAAAAATATCCGAGTCAGAAACAGGGATGAACCGAAACAGGGTCCCGGTCCAGATATAGTGACTCACCTGGAAACAGTCCCATCCCAGATACATGAAATAACAAAAAAAATATCCGAGTTAGAAACAGGGAAGAACCGAAAGAGGTTCCCGGTCCAGATATAGTGACTCAGCAGGAAACAATGTCATCCCAGATACAGGGAAAAACAAGAAAAATATCCGAGACAGACACAGGGATGAGACCGAAACATGGTCTCGGTCCAGATATAGTGACTCACCAGGAAACAGTCTCATCCCAGATACAAGATAAATATCCGATTGAGAAACAGGAATGAACCGAAACAGGGTCCCGGTCCAGATATAGTGACTTAACAGGAGACTGTCCCGTCACAGATACGGTGGTACACAAGAAAATATCCGAGTCAGAAACAGGTATGAACCGAAACAGGGTCCCGGCCCAGATATAGTGACTCACCTGGAAACAGTCCCATCCCAGATACATGAAATAACAAAAAAAATATCCGAGTCAGAAACAGGGAAGAACCGAAAGAGGGTCCCGGTCCAGATATAGTGACTCAGCAGGAAACAATGTTATCCTAGATACAGGGAAAAACAAGAAAAATATCCGAGACAGACACAGGGATACCATCCCAGATACAGGGAAAAACAAGAAAAATATCCAAGCCAAAAATAGGAATGAACCGAAACAGGGTACTGGTCCAGATATAGTGACTCACCAGGAAACAGTCCCATCCCAGATACAGGGAAAAACAAGAAAAATATCCGAGACAGAAACAGGGATGAGACCGAAACAAGGTCTCGGTCCAGATATAGTGACTCACCAGGAAATAGTCTCATCCCAGATACAAGAAAAATATCCGAGTCAGAAACAGGGATGATCCGAAATCGGGTCCCGGTCCAGATACAGTGACTCAACAGGAAACTGTCCCGTCACAGATACAGTGGTTCACAAGAAAAATATCCTATTCAGAAACAAGGATGAACCGAAACAGGGTCCCGGTCCAGATATAATGACTCACCTGGAAACAGTCTCATCCCAGATACAGGAAATAACAAGAAAAATATCCGAGTCAGAAACAGGGAAGAACCGAAAGAGGGTCCCGGTCCAGATATAGATACTCACCAGGCAACAGTCCCATCCCAGATACAGGGAAAAACAAGAAAAATATCCAAGCCAAAAACAGGAATGAACCGAAACAGGGTACTGGTCCAGATATAGTGACTCATCAGGAAACAGCCCCATCCCAGATACAGGGAAAAACAAGAAAAATATCTGAGTCAAAAACAGGGATGAACCGAAACAGGTTCCCGGTCCAGATATAGTGACTCACCTGGAAACAGTCCCATCACAGATATAGTGGTACACAAGAAAAATATTCATGTCAGACAGAAACAGAGATGAACCGAAACAGGGTCCCGGTCCAGATATAGTGTCTCACCAGGAAACAGTCTCATCCCAGATACAAGAAAAATATCCGAGTCAGAAACAGGGATGATCCGAAATAGGGTCTCGGTCCAGATGTAGTGACTCAACAGGAAACTGTACCGTCACAGATACAGTGGTACACAATAAAAATATCCGAGTCAGAAACAGGGATGAACCGAAACAGGTTCCCGGTCCAGATATAGTAACTCACCTGGAAACAGTCCCATCCCAGATACAGGAAATAACAAGAAAAATATCCGAGTCAGAAACAGGGATGAACCGAAACAGGGTCCCGGTCCAGATGTAGTGACCCAGCAGGACACAGTCCCATCCCAGATACAGGGAAAAACAAAAAAAATATCCGAGACAGAAACAGGGATGAGACCGAAACAGGGTCTCGGTCCAGATATAGTGACTCACCAGGAAACAGTCTTATCCCAGATACAAGAAAAATATCCGAATCAGAAACAAGGATGATCTGAAACAGAGTCTCGGTCTAGTTATAATGACTCACCAGGAAACAGTCTCATCCCTGATACAGGAAAAAACAAGAAAAATAACGGAGTCAGAAACAGGAATGACTGGAAACAGTCCCATCCCAGATACACTAAATAACAAGAAAAATATCCAAGTCAGAAACAGGGATGAACCGAAAGAGGGTCCCGGTCCAGATATAGTGACTCACAAGGAAACAGTCCCATCCCAGATACAGGGAAAAAAAAGAAAAATATCCCAGCCAGAAACAGGAATGAACCGAAACAGGGTCCTGGTCCAGATATAGTGACTCACCAGGAAACAGTCCCATCCCAGATACAGGGAAAAACAAGAAAAATATCCGAGTCAGAAACAGGGATGAACCGAAACAGGGTCCCGGTCCAGATATAGTGACTCACCTGGAAACAGTCCCATCCCAGATACAGGAAATAACAAGAAAAATATCCGAGTCAGAAACAGGAATAAACCGAAATAGGGTCCCGGTCCAGATATAAGGACTCACCAGGAAACAGTCCCATACCAGATACAGGGAAAGACAAGAAAAATAACCGAGTCAGAAACAGGGATGAACCGAAACAGGGTCCCGGTCCAGATATAGTGACTCACCTGGAAACAGTCCCATCCCAGATACATTAATTAACAAGAAAAATATCCAAGTCAGAAACAAGGATGAACCGAAACAGGGTCCCGGTCCAGATATAGTGACCCAGCAGGAAACAGTCTCATCCTAGATACAGGTAAAAACAAAAAAAATATCCGAGTCAGAAACAGGGATAATACAGGGAAAAACAAGAAAAATATCCGAGACAGAAACAGGGATCAGACCGAAACAAGGTCTCGGTCCAAATATAGTGACTCACCAGGAAACAGTCTCATCCCAGATACAAGAAAAATATCCGAGTCAGAAACAGGGATGATCCGAAACCGGGTCCCGGTCCAGATATAGTGACTCAATTGGAAACTGTCCCTTCACATATACAGTGGTTCACAAGAAAAATATCCTATTCAGAAACAGGGATGAACCGAAACAGGGTCCCGGTCCAGATATAGTGACTCACCTGGAAACAGTCCCATCCCAGATACATTAAATAACAAGAAAAATATCCGAGTCAGAAATAGGGATGAACCGAAACAGGGTCCCGGTCCAGATATAGTGACTGAACAGGAAACTGTCCCGTCACAGTTACAGTGGTACACAAGAAAAATATCCGAGTCAGAAATAGGTATGAACCAAAACTGGGTCCCGGTCCAGATATAGTGACTCACCTGGAAACAGTCCCATCCCAGATACAGGAAATAACAAGAAAAATATCCGAGTCAGAAACAGGAATGAACCGAAAGAGTGTCCCGGTCCAGATATAGTGACTCACCAGGAAACATTCCCATCCCAGATACAGGGAAAAACAAGAAAAATATCCGAGACAGAAAAAGGGAAGAGACCGAAACAGGGTCTCAGTCCAAATATAATGACTCACCAGGAAACAGTCCCATCCCAGATACAGGGAAAAACAAGAAAAATATCCGAGACAGAAAAAGGGATGAGACCGAAACAGGGTCTCGGTCCAGATATAGTGACTCACCAGGAAACAGTCTTATCCCAGATACAAGAAAAATATCCGAGTCAGAAACAGGGATGACCCGAAACAGGGTCCCGGTCCAGATATAGTGACTCAACAGGAAACTGTCCCATCACAGATACAGTGGTACACAAGAAAAATATCCGAGTCAGAAACAGGGATGAACCGAAACAGGGTCCCGGTCCAGATATAGTGACTCACCTGGAATCAGTCCCATCCCAGATACATTAAATAACAAGAAAAATATCCGAGTCAGAAACAGGGATGACCCGAAACAGGGTCCCGGTCCAGATATAGTGACTCAACAGGAAACTGTCCCATCACAGATACAGTGGTACACAAGAAAAATATCCGAGTCAGAAACAGGGATGAACCGAAACAGGGTCCCGGTCCAGATATAGTGACTCACCTGGAAACAGTCCCATCCCAGATACATTAAATAACAAGAAAAATATCCGAGTCAGAAATAGGGATGAACCGAAACAGGGTCCCGGTCCAGATATAGTGACTCACCAGGAAACAGTCCCATCCCAGATACAAGAAAAATATCCGAGTCAGAAACAGGGATGATCCGAAACCGGGTCCCGGTCCATATATAGGGACGCAACAGGAAACTGTCCCGTCACAGATACAGTGGTACACAAGAAAAATATCCTATTCAGAAACAGGGATGAACCGAAACAGGGTCCCGGTCCAGATATAGTGACTCACCTGTAAACAGTCCCATCCTATATGGAGGAAATAACAAGAAAAATATACGAGTCGAAAACAGGAATGAACCGAAAGGGGGTCCAGGTCCAGATATAGTGACTCACCAGGAAACTGTCCCATCCCAGATACAGGGAAAAATAAGAAAAATATCCGAGTCAGAAACAGGGATGAACCGAAACAGGGTCCCGTTCCAGATATAGTGACTCAACAGGAAACTGTCCCGTCACAGTTACAGTGGTACACAAGAAAAATTTCCGAGTCAGAAATAGGTATGAACCAAAACAGGGTCCCGGTCCAGACCATCCCAGAGACAGTTAAAAACAAGAAAAATATCCAAGTCAGAAAGAGTAATGAACCGAAATAGGGTCCTGGTCCAGATATAGTGACTCACCTGGAAGAAGGCCCATCCCAGATACAGAAATAACAAGAAAAATTCCGAGTCAGAAACAGGGAAGAACCGAAAGAAGGTCCCGGTCCAGATATAGTGACTCAGCAGGAAACAGTCCCATCCCAGATACAGGGAAAAACAAGAAAAATATCCGAGACAGAAATAGGGAAGAGACCGAAACAGGGTCTCAGTCCAAACCAGGAAACAGTCCCATCCCAGAAACAGGGAAAAACAAGAAAAATTTCCGAGACAGAAACAGGGAAGAGACCGAAACAGGGTCTCAGTCCAAATATAATGACTCACCAGGAAACAGTCCCATCCCAGATACAGGGAAAAACAAGAAAAATATCCGAGACAGAAAAAGGGATGAGACCGAAACAGGGTCTCGGTCCAGATATAGTGACTCACCAGGAAACAGTCTTATCCCAGATACAAGAAAAATATCCGAGTCAGAAACAGGGATGACCCGAAACAGGGTCCCGGTCCAGATATAGTGACTCAACAGGAAACTGTACTATCACAGATACAGTGGTACACAAGAAAAATATCCTATTCAGAAACAGGGATGAACCGAAACAGGGTCCCGGTCCAGATATAGTGACTCACCTGGAAACAGTCCCATCCCAGATACAGGAAATAACAAGAAAAATATCCGAGTCAGAAACAGGGATGAACCGAAACAGGGTCCCGGTCCAGATATAGTGACTCAACAGGAAACTGTCCCATCACAGATACAGTGGTACACAAGAAAAATATCCATGTCAGAAACAGGAATGAACAGAAACAGGCTCCTGGTCCAGATATAGTGACTCACCAAGAAACTGTCCCATCCCAGATACAGGAAATAACAAAAAAAATATCCGAGTTAGAAATAGGAAGGAACCGAAGGGGGCTCCCGGTCCAGATATAGTGAATCACCAGGAAACAGTCCCATCCCAGATACAGGGAAAAATAAGAAAAATATCCGAGTCAGAAACAGGGAAGAACCGAAAGAGGGTCCCGGTCCAGATATAAAGTCTCAGCAGGAAACAGTCCCATTCCAGATACAGGGAAAAACAAGAAAAATATCCGAGACAGAAACAGGGATGAGACCGAATTATGGTCTCGGTCCAGATATAGTGACTCACCAGGAAACAGTCTCATCCCAGATACAAGAAAAATATCCGAGTCAGAAACAGGAAAGAACCGAAACAGGGTCCCGGTCCAGATATAGTGACTCACCTGGAAACAGTCACATCCTAGATACAGGAAATAACAAGAAAAATATCCGAGTCAGAAACAGGAATCAACCGTAACAGGGTCCCGGTCCAGATATAGTGACTCAAATGGAAACAGTCCCATCCAAGATATAGGAAATAACAAGAAAAATATACGAGTCAAAAACAGGAATGAACCGAAAGGGGGTCCAGGTCCAGATATAGTGACTCACCAGGAAACAGTCCAATCCCAGAAAGAGGGAAAAATAAGAAAAATATCCGAGTCAGAAAAAGGAATGAACCGAAACAGGGTCCCGTTCCAGATATAGTGACTCAACAGGAAACTGTCCCGTCACAGTTACAGTGGTACACAAGAAAAATATCCGAGTCAGAAATAGGGATGAACCGAAACAGGGTCCCGGTCCAGATGTAGTGACTCAGCAGGAAACAGTCCCATCCCAGATACAGGGAAAAACAAAAAAAATATCCGAGAAAGAAACAGGGATGAGAACGAAACAGGGTCTCGGTCCAGATATAGTGACTCACCAGGAAAAAGTCTCATCCCAGATACAGGGAAAAACAAGAAAAATATCCGAGTCAGACACAGGGATGAACCGAAACAGGGTCCCGGTCCAGATATAGTGACTCAACAGGAAACTGTCCCGTCACAGATATAGTGGTACACAAGAAAAATATCCGAGTCAGAAACAGGGATGAACCGAAACAGGGTCCCGGTCCAGATGTAGTGACTCAGCACGAAACAGTCCCATCCCAGATACAGGGAAAAACAAGAAAAATATCCGAGACAGAAACAGGGATGAGACCGAAACAGGGTCTCGGTCCAGATATAGTGACTCACCAGGAAACAGTCTCATCCCAGATACAAGAAAAATATCCGAGTCAGAAACAGGGATGATCTGAAATAGGGTCTCGGCCAGATATAGTGACTCAACAGGAAACTGTCCCGTCACAGTTACAGTGGTACACAAGAAAAATATCCGAGTCAGAAACAGGGATGAACCGAAACAGGGTCCCGGTCCAGATATAGTGACTCACCTGGAAACAGTCCCATCCCAGATAGAGGAAATAACAAGAAAAATATCCGAGTCAGAAACAGGAATTAACCGAAACAGGGTCCCGGTCCAGATATAGTGACTCACCAGGAAACAGTCCCATCCCAGATACAGGGAATAACAAGAAAAATATCCAAGTCAGAAACATGGATGAACCGAAACAGGGTCCCGGTCCAGATGTAGTGACCCAGCAGGAAACAGTCCCATCCCAGATACAGGGAAAAACAAAAAAAATATCCGAGACAGAAACATGGGTGAGACCGAAAAAGGGTCTCGGTCCAGATATAGTGACTCACCAGGAAACAGTCTTATCAATATAGTGACTCACTAGGAAACAGTCTTATCCCAGATACAAGAAAAGTATCCGAGTCAGGAACAGGGATGATCCGAAACAGGGTCCCGGTCCAGATATAGTGACTCAACAGGAAACTGTCCCGTCACAGATACAGTGGTACACAAGAAAAATATCCTATTCAGAAACAGAGATGAACCGAAACAGGGTCCCGGTCCAGATATTGTGACTCACCTGGAAACAGTCCCATCTCAGATACAGGAAATAACAAGAAAAATATCCGAGTCAAAAATAGGAATGAACCGAAAGAGGATCCCAGTCCAGATATAGTAACTCACCAGGAAACAGTCCCATCCCAGATACAGGGAAAAAGAAGAAAAATATCCGAGTCAGAAATAGAGATGAACCGAAAAAGGGTCCCGGTCCAGATATAGTGACTCAGCAGGGAATAGTCCTATCCCAGATATAAGGAAAAACAAGAAAAATATCCGAGACAGAAACATGTATGAGACCGAAACAGGGTCTCGGTCCAGATATAATGACTCACCAGGAAACAGTCTCATCCCAGATACAGGAAATAACAAGAAAAATATCCGAGTCAAAAACAGGAATGAACCGAAAGAGGGTCCCGGTCCAGATATAGTGACTCACCAGGAAACAGTCCCATCCCAGATACAGGGAAAAACAAGAAAAATAACCGAGTCAGAAACAGGGATGAACCGAAACAGGGTCCCGGTCCAGATATAGTGACTCACCTGGAAACAGTCCCATCCCAGATACATTAAATAACAAGAAAAATATCCAAGTCAAAAACAGGGATGAACCGAAACAGGGTCCCGGTCCAGATATAGTGAATTAACAGGAAACTGTCCCGTCACAGATACAGTGGTACACAAGAAAAATATCCGAGTCAGAAACAGGTATGAACCGAAACAGGGTCCCGGTCCAGATATAGTGACTCACCTGGAAACAGTCCCATCCCAGATACAGGAAATAACAAGAAAAATATCCGAGTCAGAAACAGGGAAGAACCGAAAGAGGGTCCCGGTCCAGATATAGTGACTCACCAGGATATAGTCCCATCCCAGATACAGGGAAACACAAGAAAAATATCGAAGTCAGAAACAGGAATGAACCGAAACAGGGTCCTGGTCCAGATATAGTGACTCACCAGGAAACAGTCCCATCCCAGATACAGGGAAAAACAAGAAAAATATCCGAGTCAGATACAGGGATGAACCGAAACAGGGTCCCGGTCCAGATATAGTGACTCACCTGGAAACAGCCCCATCCCAGATACAGGAAATAACAAGAAAAATGTCCTAGTCAGAAACAGGAATGAACCGAAACAGGGTCCGGGTCCAGATATAGTGACTCACGAAGAAATTGTCCCGTCACAGGTACAGTGGTCTACAATAAAAATATCCGAGTCAGAAACAGGGAAGAACCGAAAGAGGGTCTCGGTCCAGATATAGTGACTCACCAGGAAACAGTCCCATCCCAGATACAGGGAGAAAGAAGAAAACTATCCAAGTCAGAGACAGGAATGAACCGAAACAGGGTCCTGGTCCAGATATAGTGACTCACGAGGAAATAGTCCCATCCCAGATACAGGGAAAAACAAGAAAAATATCCAAGACAGAAACAGGGATGAACCGAAATAGGGTCCCGGTCCAGATATAGAGACTCAACAGGAAACTGTCTCATCACAGATACAGTGGTACAGAAGAAAAATATCCTAGTCAGAAACAGGAATGAACCGAAACAGGGTCCTGGTCCAGATATAGTGACTCACCAAGAAACTGTCCCGTCACAGATACAGTGGTCCACAATAAAAATATCCGAGTCAGAAACAGGGATGAACAGAAACAGGGTCCCGGTCCAGATATAGTGACTCAACAGGAAACAGTCCCATCCCAGATACAGGAAATAAAAAGAAAAATATCCTAGTCAGAAACAGGAATGAACCGAAAGAGGGTCTCGGTCCAGATATAGTAACTCACCAGGAAACAGTCCCATCCCAGATAAAGGGAAAAACAAGAAAAATATCCGAGATAGAAACAGGGATGAGATCGAAACAGGGTCTCGGTCCAGATATAATGACTCTCCAGGAGACAGTCTCATCCCAGATACAGGAAAAGACAAGAAAAATATCCGAGTCAGAAACAGGAATGAACCGAAACAGGGTCCTGGTCCAGATATAGTGACTCAACAGGAAACTGTCCCGTCACAGATACAGTGGTACACAAGAAAAATATCCGAGTCAGAAATAGGTATGAACCGAAACAGGGTCCCGGTCCAGATATAGTGACTCACCTGGAAACAGTCCCATCCCAGATACAGGAAATAACAAGAAAAATATCCGAGTCAGAAACAGGAATGAGACCGAAACAGGGTCTCGGTCCAGATATAATGACTTATCAGGAAACAGTCTCATCCCAGATACAGGAAAAAACAAGAAAAATAACCGAGTCAGAAACAGGAATGAACCGAAACAGGGTGCAGGTCTAGATATAGTAACTCACTACGAAACAGTCTCATCCCAGATAAGAAACAGGGAAGAGACCGAAACAGGGTCTCAGTCCAAATATAATGTCTCACCAGGAAACAGTCTCATCTCAGATACAGGGAAAAACAAGAAAAATATCCGAGACAGAAAAAGGGATGAGACCGAAATAGGGTCTCGGTCCAGATATAGTGACTCGCCAGGAAACAGTCTTATCCTAGATATAAGAAAAATATCCGAGTCAGAAACAGGGATGACCCGAAACAGGGTCCCGGTCCAGATATAGTGACTCAACAGGAAACTGTCCCATCACAGATACAGTGGTACACAAGAAAAATATCCTATTCAGAAACAGGGATGAACCGAAACAGGGTCCCGGTCCAGATATAGTGACTCACCTGGAAACAGTCCCATCCCAGATACAGGAAATAACAAGAAAAATATCCGAGTCAGAAACAGGAATGAACCGAAACAGGGTCCCGGTCCAGATATAGTGACTCACCAGGAAACTGTCCCATCCCAGATACAGGGAAAAACAAGAAAAATATCCGAGTCAGAAATAGGGATGAACCGAAACAGGGTCCCGGTCCAGATATAGTGACTCACCAGGAAACAGTCTCATCCCAGATACAAGAAAAATATCCGAGTCAGAAACAGGGATGATCCGAAGCCGGGTCCCGGTCCAGATATAGTGACTCAACAGGAAACTGTCCCGTCACAGATAAAGTGGTTCACAAGAAAAATATCCTATTCAGAAACAGGGTTGAACCGAAACAGGATACCGGTCCAGATATAGTGACTCACCAGGAAACAGTCCCATCCCAGATAAAGGGAAAAACAAGAAAAATATCCGAGACAGAAACAAGGATCAGACCGAAACAAGGTCTCGGTCCAAATATAGTGACTCACCAATGACTCACCAGGAAACAGTCCCTTCCCAGATACAGGGAAAAACAAAAAAAATATCTGAGACAGAAACAGGGATGAGACCGAAACAAGGTCTCGGACCAAATATAGTGACTTACCAGGAAACAGTCTCATCCCAGATACAAGAAAAATATCCGAGTCAGAAACAGGAATGATCCGAAACCGGGTCCCGGTCTAGATATAGTGACTCAACAGGAAACTGTCCCTTCACAGATACAGTGGTTCACAAGAAAAATATCCTGTTCAGAAACAGGGATGAGCCGAAACAGGGTCCCGGTCCAGATATAGTGACTCACCTGGAAACAGTCCCATCCCAGATACAGGAAATAACAAGAAAAATATCCGACTCAGAAACAGGAATGAACCGAAACAGGGTCCCGGTCCAGATATAGTGACTCAACAGGAAACTGTCCCGTCACAGATACAGTGGTACACAAGAAAAATATCCGAGTCAGAAACAGGGATGAACCGAAACAGGGTACCGGTCCAGATATAGTGACTCACCTGGAAACAGTCCCGGTCCAGATATAGTGACTCACCAGGAAACAGTCCCATCCCAGATACATTAAATAACAAGAAAAATATCCGAGTCAGAAACAGGGATGACCCGAAACAGGGTCCCGGTCCAGATATAGTGACTCAACAGGAAACTCTCCCATCACAGATACAGTGGTACACAAGAAAAATATCCTATTCAGAAACAGGGATGAACCGAAACAGGGTCCCGGTCCAGATATAGTGACTCACCTGGAAACAGTCTCATCCCATATGGAGGAAATAACAAGAGAAATATACGAGTCGAAAACAGGAATGAACCGAAAGGGGGTCCAGGTCCAGATATAGTGACTCACCAGGAAATAGTCCCATCCCAAATACAGGGAAAAATAAGAAAAATATCCGAGTCAGAAACAGGGATGAACCGAAACAGGGTCCCGTTCCAGATATAGTGACTCAACAGGAAACTGTCCCGTCACAGTTACAGTGGTACACAAGAAAAATATCCGAGTCAGAAATAGGTATGAACCAAAACAGGGTCCCGGTCCAGATATAGTGACTCAACAGGAAACTCTCCCATCACAGATACAGTGGTACACAAGAAAAATATCCTATTCAGAAACAGGGATGAACCGAAACAGGGTCCCGGTCCAGATATAGTGACTCACCTTGAAACAGTCTCATCCCATATGGAGGAAATAACTAGAAAAATATACGAGTCGAAAACAGGAATGAACCGAAAGGGGGTCCAACTAGGAAACAGTCCCATCCCAGATAAAGGGAAAAACAATAAAAATTTCCGGGTCAGAAACAGGGATGAACCGAAACAGGGTCCCGGTCCAGATATAGTGACTCAACAGGAAACTGTCCCGTCACAGATACAGTGGTACACAAGAAAACTATCCGAGTCAGAAATAGGTATGAACCGAAACAGGGTCCCGATCCAGAGATAGTGACTCCCCTGGAAACAGTCCCATCCCAGATATAGGAAATAACAAGAAAAATATCCTAGTCAGAAACAGGAATGAACCGAAACAGGGTCCTGGTCCAGATATAGTGACTCACCACGAAACTGTCCCGTCACAGATACAGCCGTCCACAATAAAAATATCCGAAAGAAACTGTCCCGTCACAGATACAGTCGTCCACAATAAAAATATCAGAGTCAGAAACAGGTATGAACCGAAACAGGGTCCCGGTCCAGATATAGTGACTCACCTGGAAACAGTCCCATCCCAGATACAGGAAAAAACAAG
This sequence comes from Cercis canadensis, assembly GCA_003255065.1. Lineage (NCBI taxonomy): Eukaryota > Viridiplantae > Streptophyta > Magnoliopsida > Fabales > Fabaceae > Cercis > Cercis canadensis. The sequence continues at coordinate 77,146 of QAOA01001462.1, forward strand.
AAAAATATCCGAGTCAGAAACAGGAATGAACCGAAACAGGGTCCCGGTCCAGATATAGTGACTCAACAGGAAACTGTCCCGTCACAGATACAGTGGTACACAAGAAAAATATCCGAGTCAGAAATAGGTATGAACCGAAACAGGATCCCGATCCGGATATAATGACTCACTAGGAAACAGTCTCATCCCAAATACAGGAAAAAACAAGANTGGAAACAGTCTGATCCCAGATACAGGAAATAACAAGAAAAATAACTGAGTCAGAAACAGGAATGAACCGAAACAGAGTCCCGGTCCAGATATAGTGACTCACTAGGAAACAGTCCCATCCCAGATAAAGGGAAAAACAAGAAAAATATCCGGGTCAGAAACAGGGATGAACCGAAACAGGGTCCCGGTCCAGATATAGTGACTCAACAGGAAACTGTCCCGTCACAAATACAGTGGTACACAAGAAAAATATCCGAGTCAGAAACAGGGATGAACCGAAACAGGGTCCCGGTCCAAATATAGTGGCTCACCTGGAAACAGTCTCATCCCGGATATAGTAAATAACAAGAAAAATGTCCTAGTCAGAAACAGGAATGAACCGAAACAGGGTCCTGGTCCAGATATAGTGACTCACCAAGAAACTGTCCCGTCACAGATACAGTGGTCCACAATAAAAATATCCGAGTCAGAAACAGGGATGAACAGAAACAGGGTCCCGGTCCAGATATAGTGACTCAGCAGGAAACAGTCCCATCCCAGATATAGGTAAAACAAGAAAAATATCCGAGACAGAAACAGGGATGAGACCGAAACAGGAATGAAGCGAAACATGGTCCCGGTCCAGATATAGTGACTCACTAGGAAACAGTCCCATCCCAAGAAAAATATCCGAGTCAGAAACAGGCATGAACCGAAACAGGGTCCCAGTCCACATATAGTGACTCAACAGGAAACTGTCCCGTTACAGATACAGTGGTACACAAGAAAAATACCCGAGTCAGAAATAGGTATGATCCGAAACAGGGTCCCGGTCCAGATATAGTGACTCACCTGGAAACAGTCCCATCCCAGATACAGGAAATAAAAAGAAAAATATCCGAGTCAGAAACAGGAATGAACCGAAAGAGGGTCTCGGTCCAGATATAGTAACTCACCAGGAAACAGTCCCATCCCAGATAAAGGGAAAAACAAGAAAAATATCCGAGATAGAAACAGGGATGAGACCGAAACAGGGTCTCGGTCCAGATATAATGACTCACCAGGAAACAGTCTCATCCCAGATACAGGAAATAACAAGAAAAATATCCGAGTCAGAAACAGGAATGCGACCCAAACAGGGTCTCGGTCCAGGTATAATGAGTCATCAGGAAACAGTCTCATCCCAGATACAGAAAAAAACAAGAAAAATAACCGAGTCAGAAACAGGAATGAACCGAAAACAGTCTCATCCCAGATACAGGAAAAAACAAGAAAAATAACCGACTCAGAAACAGGAATGAACCGAAACAGGGTCCCGGCCTAGATATATTGACTCACTAGGAAACAGTCTCATCTCAGATAAAGGGAAAAAAAAGAAAAATATCCGAGATAGAAACAGGGATGAGACCGAAACAGGGTGTCGGTCCAGATATAATGACTCACCAGGAAACAGTCTCATCCCAGATACAGGAAAAAACAAGAAAAATATCCGAGTCAGAAACAGGAATGAACCGAAACAGGGTCCCAGTCCAGATATAGTGACTCAACAGGAAACTGTCCCGTCACAGATACAGTGGTACTCAAGAAAAATATCTGAGTCAGAAATAGGTATGAACCGAAACAGGGTCCCGGTCCAGATATAGTGACTCACCTGGAAACAGTCCCATCCCAGATACAGGAAATAACAAGAAAAATATCCGAGTCAGAAACAGGAATGAACCGAAAGAGGGTCTCGGTCCAGATATAGTAACTCACCAGGAAACAGTCCCATCCCAGATAAAGGGAAAAACAAGAAAAATATCCGAGATAGAAACAGGGATGAGACCGAAACAGGGTCTCGGTCCAGATATAATGACTCACCAGGAAACAGTCTCATCCCAGATACAGGAAAAAACAAGAAAAATATCCGAGTCAGAAACAGGAATGAACCGAAACAGGGTCCCGGTCCAGATATAGTGACTCACCAGGAAACAGTCCCATCCCAGATACAGGGAAAAATAAGAAAAATATCCGAGATAGAAATAGGGATGAGACCGAAACAGGGTCTCGGTCCAGATATAATGACTGACCAGGAAACAGTCTCATCGCAGATACAGGAAAAGAAAAGAAAAATATCCGAGTCAGAAACAGGAATGAACCGAAACAAGGTCCCGATCCAGATATACTGACTCAACAGGAAACTGTCCCATCCCAGATACAGGAAAAAACAAGAAAAATAACCGAGTCAGAAACAGGAATGAACCGAAACAGGGTCCCGGTCTAGATATAGTGACTCACTACGAAACAGTCTCATCCCAGATAAAGGGAAAAAAAAGAAAAATATCCGAGATAGAAACAGGGATGAGACCGAAACAGGGTCTCGGTCCAGATATAATGACTCACCAGGAAACAGTCTCATCCCAGATACAGGAAAAAACAAGAAAAATATCCGAGTCAGAAACAGGAATGAACCGAAACAGGGTCCCGGTCCAGATATAGTGACTCAACAGGAAACTGTCCCGTCACAGATACAGTGGTACACAAGAAAAATATCCGAGTCAGAAATAGGTATGAATCGAAACAGGGTCCCGGTCCAGATATAGTGACTCACCTGGAAACAGTCCCATCCCAGATACAGGTAATAACAAGAAAAATATTCGAGTCAGAAACAGGAATGAACCGAAAGAGGGTCTCGGTCCAGATATAATGACTCACCAGGAAACAGTCCCATCCCAGATACAGGGAAAAACAAGAAAAATATCCGAGTCAGAAACAGGGATGAACCGAAACAGGGTCCCAGTCCACATATAGTGACTCAACAGGAAACTGTCCCGCTAGAGATACAGTGGTACACAAGAAAAATATCCGAGTCAGAAATAGGTATGACCCGAAACAGGGTCCCGGTCCAGATATAGTGACTCACCTGGAAACAGTCCCATCCCAGATACAGGAAATAAAAAGAAAAATATCCGAGTCAGAAACAGGAATGAACCGAAAGAGGGTCTCGGTCCAGATATAGTAACTCACCAGGAAACAGTCCCATCCCAGATAAAGGGAAAAACAAGAAAAATAACCGAGATAGAAACAGGGATGAGACCGAAACAGGGTCTCGGTCCAGATATAATGACTCACCAGGAGACAGTGTCATCCCAGATATAGGAAAAGACAAGAAAAATATCCGAGTCAGAAACAGGAATGAACCGAAACAGGGTCCTGGTCCAGATATAGTGACTCAACAGGAATTTGTCCCGTCACAGATACAGTGGTACACAAGAAAAATATCCGAGTCAGAAATAGGTATGAACCGAAACAGGGTCCCGGTCCAGATATAGTGACTCACCTGGAAACAGTCTCATCCCAGATACAGGAAATAACAAGAAAAATATCCGAGTCAGAAACAGGAATGAGACCCAAACAGGGCCTCGGTCCAGGTATAATGAGTCATCAGGAAACAGTCTCATCCCAGATACAGGAAAAAACAAGAAAAAATATCCGAGATAGAAACAGGGATGAGACCGAAACAGGATCTCGGTCTAGATATAATGACTCACCAGGAAACAGTCTCATCCCAGATACAGGTAAAAACAACAAAAATATCCGAGTCAGAAACAGGAATGAACCGAAACAGGGTCCCGGTCCAGATATAGTAACTCAACCGGAAACTGTCCCGTCACAGATACAGTGGTACACAAGAAAAATATCCGAGTCAGAAATAGGTATGATCCGAAACAGGGTCCGGGTCCAGATATAGTGACTCACCTGGAAACAGTCCCATCCCAGATACAGGAAATAACAAGAAAAATATCCGAGTCAGAAACAGGAATGAGACCGAAACAGGGTCTCGGTCCAGATATAGTAACTCACTAGGAAACAGTCCCATCACAGATAAAGGGAAAAACAAGAAAAATATCCGAGATAGAAACAGGGATGAGACCGAAACAGGGTCTCAGTCCAGATATAATGACTCACCAGGAAACTGTCCCGTTACAGATACAGTGGTACACAAGAAAAATATCCTTGTCAGAAATAGGTATGATCCGAAACAGGGTCCCGGTCCAGATATAGTGACTCACCTGGAAACAGTCCCATCCCAGATACAGGAAATAACAAGAAAAATATCCGACTCAGAAACAGGAATGAGACCGGAACAGGGTCTCGGTCCAGATATAATGACTCACCAGGAGACAGTGTCATCCCAGATACAGGAAAAGACAAGAAAATTATCCGAGTCAGAAACAGGAATGAACCGAAACAGGGTCCTGGTCCAGATATAGTGACTCAACAGGAAACTGTCCCGTCACAGATACAGTGGTACACAAGAAAAATATCCGAGTCAGAAATAGGTATGAACCGAAACAGGGTCCCGGTCCCGATATAGTGACTCACCTGGAAACAGTCTCATCCCAGATACAGGAAATAACAAGAAAAATATCCGAGTCAGAAACAGGAATGAGACTGAAACAGGGTCTCAGTCCAGATATAATGACTCATCAGGAAACAGTCTCATCCCAGATACAGGAAAAAATAAGAAAAATAACCGAGTCAGAAACAGGAATGAACCGAAACAGGGTCCCGGTCCAGATATAGTGACTCACTAGGAAACAGTCCCATCCCAGATAAAGGGAAAAACAAGAAAAATATCCGAGATAGAAACAGGGATGAGACCGAAACAGGGTCTCGGTCCAGATATAATGACTCACCAGGAAACAGTCTCATCCCAGATACAGGAAAAAACAAGAAAAATAACCGAGTCAGAAACAGGAATGAACCGAAACAGGGTCCCGGTCCAGATATAGTGACTCACTAGGAAACAGTCCCATCCCAGATAAAGGGAAAAACAAGAAAAATATCCGAGATAGAAACAGGGATGAGACCGAAACAGGGTCTCGGTCCAGATATAATGACTCACTAGGAAACAGTCTCATCCCAGATAAAGGGAAAAACAAGAAAAATATCCGAGATAGAAACAGGGATGAGACCGAAACAGGATCTCGGTCCAGATATAATTACTCACCAGGAAACAGTCTCATCCCAGATACAGGAAAAAATAAGAAAAATATCCGCGTCAGAAACAGGAATGAACCGAAACAGGGTCCCGGTCCAGATATAGTAACTCGACCGGAAACTGTCCCGTCACAGATACAGTGGTACACAAGAAAAATATCCGAGTCAGAAATAGGTATGATCCGAAACAGGGTCCCGGTCCAGATATAGTGACTCACCTGGAAACAGTCCCATTCCAGATACAGGAAATAAAAAGAAAAATATCCGAGTCAGAAACAGGAATGAACCGAAAGAGGGTCTCGGTCCAGATATAGTAACTCACCAGGAAACAGTCCCATCCCAGATAAAGGGAAAAACAAGAAAAATATCCGAGATAGAAACTGGGATGAGACCGAAACAGGGTCTCAGTCCAGATATAATGACTCACCAGGAAACAATCTCATCCCAGATACAGGAAAAGACAAGAAAAATATCCGAGTCAAAAACAGGAATGAACCGAAACAGGGTCCTGGTCCAGATATAGTGACTCACCAGGAAACTGTCCCGTCACAGATACAGTGGTACACAAGAAAAATATCCGAGTCAGAAATAGGTATGAACCGAAACAGGGTCCCGGTCCAGATATAGTGACTCACCTGGAAACAGTCCCATCCCAGATACAGGAAATAACAAGAAAAATATCCGAGTCAGAAACAGGAATGAACCGAAAGAGGGTCTCGGTACAGATATAGTGACTCACCAGGAAACAGTCCCAACCCAGATACAGGGAAAAACAAGAAAAATATCCGAGTCAGAAACAGGGATGAACCGAAACAGAGTCCTGGTCCAGATATAGTGACTCACCAAGAAACTATCCCGTCACAGATACAGTGGTCCACAATAAAAATATCCGAGTCAGAAACAAAGATGAACAGAAACAGGGTCCCGGTCCAGATATAGTGACTCAGCAGGAAACAGTCCCATCCCAGATATAGGTAAAACAAGAAAATTATCCGAGACAGAAACAGGGATGAGACCGAAACAGGGTCTCGGTCCAGATATAATGACTCATCAGGAAACAGTCTCATCCCAGATACAGGAAAAAACAAGAAAAATAACCGAGTCAGAAACAGGAATGAACCGAAACAGGGTCCCGGTCCAGATATAGTGACTCAACAGGAAACTGTCCCGTCACAGATATAGTGGTACCCAAGAAAAATATCCGAGTCAGAAATAGGTATGAACCGAAACAGGGTCCCGATCCAGATATAGTGACTCACCTGGAAACAGTCCCATCCCAGATACAGGAAATAACAAGAAAAATGTCCTAGTCAGAAACAGGAATGAACCGAAACAGGGTCCTGGTCCAGATATAGTGACTCACCAAGAAACTGTCCCGTCACAGATACAGTGGTCCACAATAAAAATATCCGAGTCAGAAACAGGGATGAACAGAAACAGGGTCCCGGTCCAGATATAGTGACTCAGCAGGAAACAGTCCCATCCCAGATATAGGTAAAACAAGAAAAATATCCGAGACAGAAACAGGGATGAGACCGAAACAGGGTCTCGGTCCAGATATAATGACTCATCAGGAAACAGTCTCATCCCAGATACAGGAAAAAACAAGAAAAATAACCGAGTCAGAAACAGGAATGAACCGAAACAGGGTCCCGGTCCAGATATAGTGACTCACTAGGAAACAGTCCCATCCCAGATAAAGGGAAAAACAAGAAAAATATCCGAGATAGAAACAGGGATGAGACCGAAACAGGGTCTCGGTCCAGATATAATGACTCACCAGGAAACAGTCTCATCCCAGATACAGGAAAAAACAAGAAAAATATCCGAGTCAGAAACAGGAATGAACCGAAACAGGGTCCCGGTCCAGATATAGTGACTCAACAGGAAACTGTCCCGTCACAGATACAGTGGTACACAAGAAAAATATCCGAGTCAGAAATAGTTATGAACCGAAACAGGGTCCCGGTCCAGATATAGTGACTCACCTGGAAACAGTCCCATCCCAGATACAGGAAGTAACAAGAAAAATATCCGACTCAGAAACAGGGATGAACCGAATCAGGGTCCTGGTCCAGATATAGTGACTCACCAAGAAACTATCCCGTCACAGATACAGTTGTCCACAATAAAAATATCCGAGTCAGAAACAGGGATGAACAGAAACAGGGCCTCGGTCCAGATATAGTGACTCAGCAGGAAACAGTCTCATCCCAGATATAGGAAAAACAAGAAAAATATCCGAGACAGAAACAGGGATGAGACCGAAACAGGGTCTCGGTCCAGATATAATGACTTATCAGGAAAAAGTCTCATCCCAGATACAGGAAAAAACGACAAAAATATCCGAGTCAGAAACATCATTGAACCGAAACAGGGTCCCGGTCCAGATATAGTGACTCACTAGGAAACAGTCCCATCCCAGATAAAGGGAAACACAAGAAAAATATCCGAGATAGAAACAGGGATGAGACCGAAACAGGGTCTCGGTCCAGATATAGTGACTCACCAGGAAACAGTCCCATCCTAGATACAGGGAAAAACAAGAAAAATATCCGAGTCAGAAACAGGGATGAACCGAAACAGGGTCCCGGTCCAGATATAGTGACTCAACAGGAAACTGTCCCGTCACAGATACAGTGGTACACAAGAAAAATATCCGAGTCAGAAATAGGTATGAACCGAAACAGGGTCCCGATCCAGATATAGTGACTCACCTGGAAACAGTCCCATCCCAGATACAGGAAATAACAAGAAAAATGTCCTAGTCAGAAACAGGAATGAACCGAAACAGGGTCCTGGTCCAGATATAGTGACTCACCAAGAAACTGTCCCGTCACAGATACAGTGGTCCACAATAAAAATATCCGAGTCAGAAACAGGGATGAACAGAAACAGGGTCCCGGTCCAGATATAGTGACTCAGCAGGAAACAGTCCCATCCCAGATATAGGTAAAACAAGAAAAATATCCGAGACAGAAACAGGGATGAGACCGAAATAGGGTCTCGGTCCAGATATAATGACTCATCAGGAAACAGTCTCATCCCAGATACAGGAAAAAATAAGAAAAATAACCGAGTCAGAAACAGGAATGAACCGAAACAGGGTCCCGGTCCAGATATAGTGACTCACTAGGAAACAGTCCCATCCCAGATAAAGGGAAAAACAAGAAAAATATCCGAGATAGAAACAGGGATGAGACCGAAACAGGGTCTCGGTCCAGATATAATGACTCACCAGGAAACAGTCTCATCCCAGATACAGGAAAAAACAAGAAAAATATCCGAGTCAGAAACAGGAATGAACCGAAACAGGGTCCCGGTCTAGATATAGTGACTCAACAGGAAACTGTCCCGTCACAGATACAGTGGTACACAAGAAAAATATCCGAGTCAGAAACAGGTATGAACCGAAACAGGGTCCCGGTCCAGATATAGTGACTCACCTGGAAACAGTCCCATCCCAGATACAGGAAAAAACAAGAAAAATATCCGAGTCAGAAACAGGGATGAACCGAAACAGGGTCCCGGTCCAGATATAGTGACTCAACAGGAAACTGTCCCGTCACAGATACAGTGGTACACAAGAAAAATATCCGAGTCAGAAATAGGTATGAACAGAAACAGGGTCTCGGTCCAGATATAAAGACTCACCAGGAAACAGTCTCATCCCAGATACAGGAAAAAACAAGAAAAATATCCGAGTCAGAAAAAGAAATGAACCGAAACAGGGACCCGGTCCAGATATAGTGACTCAACAGGAAACTGTCCCGTCACAGATACAGTGGTACACAAGAAAAATATTCGAGTCGGAAATAGGTATGAACCGAAACAGGATCCCGGTCCAGATATAGTGACTCACCTGGAAACAGTCCCATCCCAGATACAGGAAATAACAAGAAAAATATCCGAGTCAGAAACAGGAATGAACCGAAACAGGGTCCCAGTCCAGATATAGTGACTCAACAGGAAACTGTCCCGTCACAGATATAGTGGTACACAAGAAAAATATCCGAGTCAGAAATAGGTATGAACCAAAACAGGGTCTCGGTCCAGATATAATGACTCACCAGGAAACAGTCTCATCCCAGATACAGGAAAAAACAAGAAAAATATCCGAGTCAGAAACAGGAATGAACCGAAACAGGGTCCCAGTCCAGATATAGTGACTCAACAGGAAACTGTCCCGTCACAGATACAGTGGTACACAAGAAAAATATCCGAGTCAGAAATAGGTATGAACCGAAACAGGGTCCCGATCCAGATATAGTGACTCACCTGGAAACAGTCCCATCCCAGATACAGGAAATAACAAGAAAAATGTCCTAGTCAGAAACAGGAATGAACCGAAACAGGGTCCTGGTCCAGATATAGTGACTCACCAAGAAACTGTCCCGTCACAGATACAGTGGTCCACAATAAAAATATCCGAGTCAGAAACAGGGATGAACAGAAACAGGGTCCCGGTCCAGATATAGTGACTCAGCAGGAAACAGTCCCATCCCAGATATAGGTAAAACAAGAAAAATATCCGAGACAGAAACAGGGATGAGACCGAAACAGGGTCTCGGTCCAGATATAATGACTCACCAGGAAACAGTCTCATCCCAGATACAGGAAAAAACAAGAAAAATATCCGAGTCAGAAAAAGGAATGAACCGAAACAGGGTCCCGGTCCAGATATAGTGACTCAACAGGAAACTGTCCCGTCACAAATAAAGTGGTACACAAGAAAAATATCCGAGTCAGAAACAGGGATGAACCGAAACAGGGTCCTGGTCCAGATATAGTGACTCACCAAGAAAGTATCCCGTCACAGATACAGTGGTCCACAATAAAAATATCCGAGTCAGAAACAGGGATGAACAGAAACAGGGTCCCGGTCCAGATATAGTGATTCAGCAGGAAACATCTCATCCCAGATATAGGTAAAACAAGAAAAATATCCGAGACAGAAACAGGGATGAGACCGAAACAGGGTCTCGGTCCAGATATAATGACTCATCAGGAAACAGTCTCATCCCAGATACAGGAAAAAACAAGAAAAATATCCGAGTCAGAAACATGAATAAACCGAAACAGGGTCCCGGTCCAGAGATAGTGACTCACTAGGAAACAGTCCCATCCCAGATAAGGGGAAAAACAAGAAAAATATCCGTGATAAAAACAGGGATGAGACCGAAACAGGGTCTCGGTTCAGATATAATGACTCACCAGGAAACAGTCTCATCCCAGATACAGGAAACCGAAACAGGGTCCCGGTCCAGATATAGTGACTCACCTGGAAACATTCCCATCCAAGATACAGGAAATAACAAGAAAAATATCCGAGTCAGAAACAGGAATGAACCGAAACAGGGTCCTGGTCCAAATATAGTGACTCACAAAGAAACTGTCCCGTCACAGATACAGTGGTCCACAAGAAAAATATCCGAGTCAGAAACAGGGATGAACCGAAACAGGGTCCTGGTCCAGATATAGTGACTCACCTGGAAACAGTCTCATCCCATATACAGGAAATAACAAGAAAAATATCTGAGTCAGAAACAGGGAAGAACCGAAAGAGGGTCCCGGTTCAGATATAGTGACTCACCAGGAAACAGTCCCATCCCAGATACAGGGAAAAAGAAGAAAAATATCCAAGTCAGAAACAGGAATGAACCGAAATAGAGTCCTGGTCCAGATATAGTGACTCACCAGGAAACAGTCCCATCCCAGATACAGGGAAAAACAAGAAAAATATGCGAGTCAGAAACAGGGATTAACCGAAACAGGGTCCCGGTCCAGATATAGAGACTCAACAGGAAACTGTCCCATCACAGATACAGTGGTACAGAAGAAAAATATCCTAGTCAGAAACAGGAATGAACCGAAACAGGGTCCTGGTCCAGATATAGTGACTCACCAGGAAACAGTCCCATCCCTGATACAGGAAATAACAAGAAAAATAACCGAGTCAGAAACAGAGAAGAACCGAGAGAGGGTCCCGGTCCATATATAGTGACTCACCAGGAAACAGTCCCTTCCCAGATACAGGGAAAAAGAAGAAAAATATCCAAGTCAGAAACAGGAATGAACCGAAATAGGGTCCTGGTCCAGATATAGTGACTCACCAGGAAACAGTCCCATCCCAGATACAGGGAAAAACAAGAAAATTATCCGAGTCAGAAAAAGGGATGAACAGAAATAGGGTCACGGTCCAGATATAGTGACTCAGCAGGAAACAGTCCCATCCCAGATATAGGTAAAACAAGAAAAATATCCGAGACAGTAACAGGGATGAGACCGAAACAGGGTCTCGGTCCAGATATAATGACTCACCAGGAAACAGTCTCATCCCAGATACAGGAAAAAACAAGAAAAATATCCGAGTCAGAAACAGGAATGAACCGAAACAGGGTCCCGGTCCAGATATAGTGACTCACCTGGAAACAGTCCCATCCCAGATACAGGAAATAACTAGAAAAATATCAGAGTCAGAAACAGGGAAGAACCGAAAGAGGGTCCCGGTCCAGATATAGTGACTCACCAGGAAACAGTCCCATCCCAGATACAGGGAAAAACAAGAAAAATATCCAAGTCAGAAACAGGAATGAACCGAAACAGAGTCCTGGTCCAGATATAGTTACTCACCAGGAAACAGTCCTATCCCAGATACAGGGAAAAACAAGAAAATTATCCGAGTCAGAAACAGGGATTAACCGAAACAGGGTCCCAGTCCAGATATAGAGACTCAACAGGAAACTGTCCCATCACAGATACAGTGGTACAGAAGAAAAATATCCTAGTCAGAAACAGGAATAAACCGAAACAGGGTCCTGGTCCAGAACCATCACAGATACAGTGGTACAGAAGAAAAATATCCTAGTCAGAAATAGTAATGAACCGAAACAGGGTCCTGGTCCAGATATAGTGACTCACCAAGAAACTGTCCCCTCACAGATACAGTGGTCCACAATAAAAATATCCGAGTCAGAAACAGAGATGAACCGAAACAGGGTCCCGGTCCAGATATAGTGACTCAGCAGGAAACAATCCCATCCCAGATATAGGTAAAACAAGAAAAATATCCGAGACAGAAACAGGGATGAGACCGAAACAGGGTCTCGGTCCAGATATAATGACTCATCAGGAAACAGTCTCACCCCAGATACAGGAAAAAACAAGAAAAATAACCTAGTCAGAAACAGGAATGAACCGAAACAGGGTCCCGGTCCATATATAGTGACTCACCAGGAAACAGTCCCATCCCAGATAAAGGGAAAAACAAGAAAAATATCCGAGATAGAAACAGGGATGAGACTGAAACAGGGTCTCGGTCCAGTTATACTGACTCACCAGGAAACAGTCTCATCCCAGATACAGGAAAAAACAAGAAAAACATCCGAGTCAGAAACCGGAATGAACCGAAACAGGGTCCCGGTCCAGATATAGTGACTCAACTGCAAACTGTCCCGTCACAGAGAAAGTGGTACACAAGAAAAATATCCACAGGAATGAACCGAAACAGGGTCCGGGTCCAGATATAGTGACTCACCAAGAAACGGTCCCGTCACAGATACAGTGGTCCACAAGAAAAATATCCGAGTCAGAAACAGGGATGAACCGAAACAGGTTCCCGGTCCAGATATAGTGACTCAACTGGAAATAGTTCCATCCCAGATACAGGAAATAAAAAGAAAAATATCCGAGTCAGAAACAGGAATGAACCGAAAGGTTGTCCCGGTCCAGATATAGTGACTCACCAGGAAACAGTCCCATCCCAGATACAGGGAAAAACAATAAAAATATCCGAGTCAGAAAGAGGGATGAACCGAAACAGGGTCCCGGTCCAGATATAATGACTCAATAGGAAACTGTCCCGTCACAGAGAAAGTGGTACACAAGAAAAATATCCGAGTCAGAAACAGAAATGAACCGAAACAGGGTCCCAGTCCAGATATAGTGACTCAACAGGAAACTGTCCCGTCACAGGTACAGTGATACTCAAGAAAAATATCCGAGTCAGAAATAGGTATGAACCGAAACAGGGTCCCGATCCAGATATAGTGTCTCACCTGGAAACAGTCCCATCCCAGATACAGGAAATAACAAGAAAAATGTCCTAGTCAGAAACAGGAATGAACCGAAACAGGGTCCTGGTCCAGATATAGTGACTCACCAAGAAACTGTCCCGTCACAGATACAGTGGTCCACAAGAAAAATATCCGAGTCAGAAACAGGGATGAACCGAAACAGGTTCCCGGTCCGGATATAGTGACTCAACAGGAAACAGTCGCATCCCAGATACAGGAAAAAACAAGAAAAATATCCGAGTCAGAAACAGAAATGAACCGAAACAGGGTCCCAGTCCAGATATAGTGACTCAACAGGAAACTGTCCCGTCACAGATACAGTGGTACACAAGAAAAATATCCGAGTCAGAAACAGGTATGAACCGAAACAGGGTCCCGGTCCAGATATAGTGACTCACCTGGAAACAGTCCCATCCCAGATACAGGAAATAACAAGAAAAATGTCCTAGTCAGAAACAGGAATGAACCGAAACGGGGACCTGGTCCAGATATTGTGACTCACCAAGAAACTGTCCCGTCACAGATACAGTGGTCCACAATAAAAATATCCGAGTCAGAAACAGGGATGAATAGAAACAGCGTCCCGGTCCAGATATAGTGACTCAGCAGGAAAAAGTCCCATCCCAGATATAGGTAAAACAAGAAAAATATCCGAGACAGAAACATGGATGATACCGAAACAGGGTCTCGGTCCAGATATAATGACTCATAAGGAAACAGTCTCATCCCAGATACAAGAAAAAACAAGAAAAATAACCGAGTCAGAAAGCGGAATGAACCGAAACAGGGTCCCGGTCTAGATTTATTGACTCACTAGGAAACAGTCTCATCCCAGATAAAGGGAAAAAAAAGAAAAATATCCGAGATAGAAACAAGGATGAGACCGAAACAGGGTCTCGGTCCAGATATAATGACTCATCCCAGATACAGGAAAAGACAAGAAAAATATCCGAGTCAGAAACAGGAATGAACCGAAACAGGGTCCCGGTCCAGATATAGTGACTCAACTGGAAACTGTCCCGTCACAGATACAGTGATACACAAGAAAAATATCCGAGTCAAAAATAGGTATGAACCGAAACATGGTCCCGGTCCAGATATAGTGACACACCTGGAAACAGTCCCATCCCAGATACAGGAAATAACAAGAAAAAAAACCGAGTCAGAAACAGGAATGAACCGAAACAGGGTCCCGGTCCAGATATAGTGACTCAACAGGAAACTGTCCCGTCACAGATACAGTGGTACACAAGAAAAATATCCGAGTCAGAAATAGGTATGAACCGAATCAGGGTCCCGGTCCAGATATAGTGTCTCACCTGGAATCAGTCCTATCCCAGATACAGGAAATAACAAGAAAAATATCCGAGTCAGAAACAGGAATGAACCGAAAGAGGGTCTCGGTCCAGATATAGTAACTCACCAGGAAACAGCCCCATCCCATATAAAGGGAAAAACAAGAAAAATATCCGAGATAGAAACAGGGATGAGACCGAAACAGGGTCTCGGTCCAGATATAATGACTCACCAGGAAACAGTCTCATCCCAGATACAGGAAAAAATAAGAAAACTATCCGAGTCAGAAACAGGAATGAACCGAAACAGGGTCCCGGTCCAGATATAGTGACTCAACAGGAAACTGTCCCGTCACAGATACAATGGTACTCAAGAAAAATATCCGAGTCAGAAAGAGGTATGAACCGAAACAGGGTCTCGGTCCAGATATAATGACTCACCAGGAAACAGTCTCATCCCAGATACAGGAAAAAACAAGAAAAATAACCGAGTCAGAAACAGGAATGAACCGAAAAGGGTCCCGGTCTAGATATAGTGACTCACAAGGAAACAGTCCCTTCCCAGATAAAGGGAAAAACAAGAAAAATATCAGAGATAGAAACAGGGATGAGACCGAAACAGGGTCTCGGTCCAGATATAGTGACTCACCTGGAAACAGTCCCATCCCAGATACAGGAAAAAACAAGAAAAATAACTGAGTCAGAAACAGGAATGAACCGAAACAGGGTCCCGGTCCAGATATAGTGACTCACTAGGAAACAGTCCCTTCCCAGATAAAGGGAAAAACAAGAAAAATATCCGAGATAGAAACAGGGATGAGACCGAAACAGGGTCTCGGTCCAGATATAATGACTCACCAGGAAACAGTCTCATCCCAGATACAGGAAAAAACATGAAAACTATCCGAGTCAGAAACAGGAATGAACCGAAACAGGGTCCCACGGGAAACAGTCTCATCCCAGATACAGGAAATAACAAGAAAAATGTGCTAGTCAGAAACAGGAATGAACCGAAACAGGGTCCTGGTCCAGATATAGTGACTCACCAAGAAACTGTCCCGTCACAGATACATAGGTCCACAATAAAAATATCCGAGTCAGATACAGGGATGAACAGAAACAGGGTCCCGGTCCAGATATAGTGACTCAGCAGGAAACAATCTTATCCCAGATGTAGGTAAAACAAGAAAAATATCCGAGACAGAAGCAGGGATGAGACCGAAACAGGGTCTCGGTCCAGATATAATGACTCACTAGGAAACAGTCTCATCCCAAATACAGGAAAACACAAGAAAGATATCCGAGTCAGAAACAGGAATGAACCGAAACAGGGAGAAACAGGGTCTCGGTCCAGATATAATGACTCATCAGGAAACAGTCTGATTCCAGATACAGGAAAAAACAAGAAAAATAACCGAGTCAGAAACAGGAATGAACCGAAACAGGGTCCCGGTCCAGATATAGTGACTCACTAGGAAACAGTCCCATCCCAGATAAAGGGAAAAACAAGAAAAATATCCGAGATAGAAACAGGGATGAGACCGAAACAGGGCCTCGGTCCAGATATAATGACTCACTAGGAAACAGTCTCATCCCAAATACAGGAAAAAACAAGAAAAGTATCCGAGTCAGAAACAGGAATGAACCGAAACAGGGTCCCGGTCCAGATATAGTGACTCAACAGGAAACTGTCCCGTCACAGATACAGTGGTACACAAGAAAAATATCCGAGTCAGAAACAGGTATGAACTGAAACAGGGTCCCTCTCCAGATATAGTGACTCACCTGGAAACAGTCCCATCCCAGATAAAGGAAAAAACAAGAAAAATATCCGAGTCAGAAACAGGAATGAACCGAAACAGGGTCCCAGTCCAGATATAGTGACTCAACAGGAAACTGTCCCGTCACAGATACAGTGGTACACAAGAAAAATATCCGAGTCAGAAATAGGTATGAACCGAAACAGGGTCCCGATCCAGATATAGTGACTCACCTGGAAACAGTCCCATCACAGATACAGGAAATAACAAGAAAAATGTCCTAGTCAGAAATAGGAATGAACCGAAACAGAGTCCTGGTCCAGATATAGTGACTCACCAAGAAACTGTCCCGTCACAGATACAGTCGTCTACAATAAAAATATCCGAGTCAGAAACAGGTATGAACCGAAACAGGGTCCCGGTCCAGATATAGTGACTCACCTGGAAACAGCCCCATCCCAGATACAGGAAAAAACAAGAAAAATATCCGAGTCAGAAACAGGAATGAACCGAAACAGGTTCCCAGTCCAGATATAGTGACTCAACAGGAAACTGTCCCGTCACAGATACAGTGGTACACAAGAAAAATATCCGAGTTAGAAACAGGTATGAACCGAAACACGGTCCCGGTCCAGATATAGTGACTCACCTGGAAACAGTCCCATCCACAGATACAGTGGTACACAAGAAAAATATCCGAGTCAGAAATAGGTACGAACCGAAACAGGGTCCCAATCCAGATATAGTGACTCACCTGGAAACAGTCCCATCCCAGATATAGGAAATAACAAGAAAAATATCCGAGTCAGAAACAGGAATGAACCGAAACAGGGTCTCAGTACAGATATAGTGACTCAACAGGAAACTGTCCCGTCACAGATACAGTGGTACAGAAGAAAAATATCCGAGTCAGAAATAGGTATGAACCGAAACAGGGTCCCGATCCAGATATAGTGACTCACCTGGAAACAGTCCCATCCCAGATACAGGAAATAACAAGAAAAATGTCCTAGTCAGAAACAGGAATGAACCGAAACAGGGTCCTGGTCCAGATATAGTGACTCACCAAGAAACTGTCCCGTCACAGATACAGTGGTCCACAATAAAAATATCCGAGTCAGAAACAGGGATGAACAGAAACAGGGTCCCGGTCCAGATATAGTGACTCAGCAGGAAACAGTCCCATCCCAGATATAGGTAAGACAAGAAAAATATCCGAGATAGAAACAGGGATGAGACCGAAACAGGATCTCGGTCCAGATATAATGACTCATCAGGAAACAGTCTCATCCCAGATACAGGAAAAAACAAGAAAAATAACCGAGTCAGAAACAGGAATGAACCGAAACAGGGTCCCGGTCCAGATATAGTGACTCAATAGGAAACAGTCCCATCCCAGATAAAGGGAAAAACAAGAAAAATATCCGAGATAGAAACAGGGATGAGACCGAAACAGGGTCTCGGTCCAGATATAATGACTCACCAGGAAACAGTCTCATCCCAGATACAGGAAAAAACAAGAAAAATAACCGAGTCAGAAACAGGAATGAACCGAAACAGGGTCCCGGTCCAGATATAGTGACTCACTAGGAAACAGTCCCATCCCAGATAAAGGGAAAAACAAGAAAAATATCCGAGATAGAAACAGGGATGAGACCGAAACATAATGACTCACCAGGAAACAGTCTCATCCCAAATACAGGAAAAAAAAGGGAAAAAAAAGAAAAATATCCGAGATAAAAACAGGGATGAGACCCAAACAGGGTCTCGATCCAGATATAATGACTCACCAGGAAACAGTCTCATCCCAGATACAGGAAAAAAACAAGAAAAATATCCTAGTCATAAACAGGAATGAACCGAAACAGGGTCCCGGTCCAGATATAGTGACTCAACAGGAAACTGTCCCGTCACATATACAGTGGTACACAAGAAAAATATCCGAGTCAGAAATAGGTATGAACCGAAACAGGGTCCCGGTCCAGATATAGTGACTCACCTGGAAACAGTCCCATCCCAGATACAGGAAATAACAAGAAAAATATCCGAGTCAGAAACAGGAATGAACCGAAAGAGGGTCTCGGTCCAGATATAATGACTCACCAGGAAACAGTCCCATCCCAGATACAGGGAAAAACAAGAAAAAAATCCGAGTCAGAAACAGCGATGAACCGAAACAGGGTCCTGGTACAGATATAGTGACTCACCAAGAAACTATCCCGTCACAGATACAGTGGTGCACAATAAAAATATCCGAGTCAGAAACAGGGATGAACAGAAACAGGGTCCCGGTCCAGATATAGTGACTCAGCAGAAACAGTCTCATCCCAGATATAGGTAAAACAAGAAAAATATCCGAGATAGAAACAGGGATGAGACCGAAACAGGGTATCGGTCCAGATATTATGACTCATCAGGAAACAGTCTCATCCCAGATACAGGAAAAAACAAGCAAAATAACCGAGTCAGAAACATGAAAGAACCGAAACGGGGTCCCGGAGTCCCGTCACAGATACATTGGTCCACAATAAAAATATCCGAGTCAGATACAGGGATGAACAGAAACAGGGTCCCGGTCCAGATATAGTGACTCAGCAGGAAACAATCCTATCCCAGATGTAGGTAAAACAAGAAAAATATCCGAGACAGAAGCAGGGATGAGACCGAAACAGGGTCTCGGTCTAGATATAATGACTCATCAGGAAACAGTCTCATCCTAGATACAGGAAAAAACAAGAAAAATAGCCGAGTCAGAAACAGGAATGAACCGAAACAGGGTCTCGGTCCAGATATAGTGACTCACTAGCAAACAGTCCCATCCCAGATAAAGGGAAAACGAAGAAAAATATCCGAGATAGAAACAGGGATGAGACCGAAACAGGGTCTCGGTCCAGATATAATGACTCACTAGGAAACAGTCTCATCCCAAATACAGGAAAAAACAAGAAAAATATCCGAGTCAGAAACAGGAATGAACCGAAACAGGGTCCCGGTCCAGATATAGTGACTCAACAGGAAACTGTCCCGTCACAGATACAGTGGTACACAAGAAAAATATCCGAGTCAGAAATAGGTATGAATCGAAACAGGGTCCCGATCCAGATATATTGACTCAACTGGAAACAGTCTCATCCCAGATACAGGAAATAACAAGAAAAATTTCCTAGTCAGAAACAGGAATGAACCGAAACAGGGTCCTGGTCCAGATATAGTGACTCACCAAGAAACTGTCCCGTCACTGATACAGTGGTCCACAATAAAAATATCCGAGTCAGATACAGGGTCCACAAGAAAAATATCCGAGTCAGAAACAGGTATGAACCGAAACAGGGTACTGGTCCAGATATAGTGACTCACCTGGAAACAGTCCCATCCCAGATACAGGAAAAAACAAGAAAAATATCCGAGTCAGAAACAGGAATGAACCGAAACAGGGTCCCAGTCCAGATATAGTGACTCAACAGGAAACTGTCCCGTCACAGATACAGTGGTACACAAGAAAAATATCCGAGTCAGAAATAGGTATGAACCGACACAGGGTCCCGATCCAGATATAGTGACTCACCTGGAAACAGTCTCATCCTAGATACAGGAATTAACAAGAAAAATGTCATAGTCAGAAACAGGAATGAACCGAAACAGGGTCCTGGTCCAGATATAGTGACTCACCAAGAAACTGTCCCGTCACAGATACAGTGGTCCACAATAAAAATATCCGAGTCAGAAACAGGGATGAACAGAAACAGGGTCCCGGTCCAGATATAGCGACTCAGCAGAAACAGTCTCATCCAAGATATAGGTAAAACAAGAAAAATATCCGAGATAGAAACAGGGATGAGACCGAAACAGGGTCTCGGTCCAGTTATAATGACTCATCAGGAAACAGTCTCATCCCAGATACAGGAAAAAACAAGAAAAATAACCGAGTCAGAAACAGGAATGAACCGAAACAGGGTCCCGGTCCAGATATAGTGACTCACTAGGAAACAGTCCCATCCCAGATAAAGGGAAAAACAAGAAAAATATCCGAGATAGAAACAGGGATGAGACCGAAACAGGGTCTCGGTCCAGATATAATGACTCACCAGGAAACAGTCTCATCCCAGATACAGGAAAAAACAAGAAAAATATCCGAGTCAGAAACAGGAATGAACCGAAACAGGGTCCCGGTCCAGATATAGTGACTCAACAGGAAACTGTCCCGTCACAGATACAGTGGTACACAAGAAAAATATCCGAGTCAGAAATAGGTATGAACCGAAACAGGGTCCCGATCCAGATATAGTGACTCACCTGGAAACAGTCCCATCCCAGATACAGGAAATAACAAGAAAAATGTCCTAGTCAGAAACAGGAATGAACCGAAACAGGGACCTGGTCTAGATATAGTGACTCACCAAGAAACTGTCCCGTCACAGATACAGTGGTCCACAATAAAAATATCCGAGTCAGAAACAGGGATGAACAGAAACAGGGTCCCGGTCCAGATATAGTGACTCAGCAGGAAACAGTCCCATCCCAGATATAGGTAAAACAAGAAAAATATCCGAGACAGAAACAGGGATGAGACCGAAACAGGGTCTCGGTCCAGATATAATTGCTCATCAGGAAACAGTCTCATCCCAGATACAGGTAAAAACAAGAAAAATAACCGAGTCAGAAACAGGAATGAACCGAAACAGGGTCCCGGTCCAGATATAGTGACTCACTAGGAAACAGTCCCATCCCAGATAAAAGGAAAAAAAAGAAAAATATCCGAGATAGAAACAGGGATGAGACCGAAACAGGGTCTCGATCCAGATATAATGACTCATTAGGAAACAGTCTAATCCAAGATACAGGAAAAAACAAGAAAAATATCCGAGTCAGAAACAGGAATGAACCGAAACAGGGTCCCGGTCCAGATATAGTGACTCACTAGGAAACAGTCACATCCCAGATAAAGGGAAAAACAAGAAAAATATCCGAGATAGAAACAGGGATAAGACCGAAACAGGGTCTCGATCCAGATATAATAACTCACCAGGAAACAGTCTCATCCCAGATAAAGGAAAAAACAAGAAAAATATCCGAGTCAGAAACAGGAATGAACCGAAACAGGGTCCCGGTCCAGATATAGTGACTCAACAGGAAACTGTCCCGTCACATATACAGTGGTACACAAGCAAAATATCCGAGTCAGAAACAGGTATGAACCGAAACAGGGTCCCGGTCCAGATATAGTGACTCGCCTGGAAACAGTCCCATCCCAGATACAAGAAAAAAAAGAAAAATATCCGAGTCAGAAACAGGAATGAACCGACACAGGGTCCCAGTTCAGATATAGTGACTCAACAGGAAACTGTCCCGTCATTGATACAGTGGTACACAAGAAAAATATCCGAGTCAGAAACAGGAATGAACCGAAACAGGGTCCCGGTCCAGATATAGTGACTCAACAGGAAACTGTCCTGTCACAGATACAGTGGTACATTAGAAAAATATCCGAGTCAGAAATAGGTATGATCCGAAACAGGGTCCAAGTGACTCAACAGGAAACTGTCCCGTCATTGATACAGTGGTACACAAGAAAAATATCCGAATCAGAAACAGGAATGAACCGAAACAGGGTCCCGGTCAAGATATAGTGACTCAACAGGAAACTGTCCCGTCATAGATACAGTGGTACACAAGAAAAATATCAGAGTCAGAAATAGGTATGATCCGAAACAGGGTCCCGGTCCAGATATAGTGACTCACCTGGAAATAGTCTCATCCCAGATACAGGAAATAACAAGAAAAATATCCGAGTCAGAAACAGGAATGAACCGAAAGAGGGTCTCGGTCCAGATATAGTAACTCACCAGGAAACAGTCCCATCCCAGATACAGGGAAAAACAAGAAAAATATCCGAGTCAGAAACAGGGATGAACCGAAACAGAGTCCCGGTCCAGATATAGTGACTCAACAGGAAACTGTCCCGTCACAGATACAGTGGTACAGAAGAAAAATATCCGAGTCAGAAATACGTATGATACGAAACAGGGTCCCGGTCCAGATATAGTGACTCACCTGATCATCCCAGATTCAAGAAAAATATCCGAGTCAGAAACAGGGATGATCCGAAACAGGGTCCCGGTCAAGATATAATGACTCAACAGGAAACTGTCCCGTCACAGATACTGTGGTACACAAGAAAAATATCCGAGTCAGAAACAGGGATGAACCGAAACAGGGCCCCGGTCTAGATATAGTGAGTCACCTGGAAACAGTCCCATCCCAGATACATTAAATAACATGAAAAATATCCGAGTCAGAAACAGGGATGAACCGACACAGGGTCCCGGTCCAAATATAGTGACTCAACAGGAAGCAGTCTCATCCCAGATATTGGGAAAAACAAAAAAAATATCCAAGTCAGAAACAGGAATGAACCGAAACAGGGTCCTGGTCCAGATATAGTGACTCACCAGGAAATAGTCCCATCCTAGATACAGGGAAAAATAAGAAAAATATCCGAGTCAGAAACAGGGATGAACCGAAACAGAGTCCCGGTCCAGATATAGTGACTCAACTGTAAACAGTCCCATCCCATATACATTAAATACCAAGAAAGATATCCGAGTCAGAAACAGGGATGATCCGAACCAGGGTCCCGGTCCAGATATAGTGACACAACAGGAAACTGTCCCGTCACAGATACAGTGGTAGACAAGAAAAATATCCGAGTCAGAAACAGGGATGAACCGAAAAAGGGTCTCGGTCCAGATATAGTGACTCACCTGGAAACAGTCCCATCCCAGATACATTAAATAACAAGAAAACTGTCCGAGTCAGAAACAGGGATGAACAGAAACAGGGTCCCGGTCCAGATATAGTGACTCAGCAGGAAACAGTCCCATGCCAGATACAAGGAAAAAGAAGAAAAATATCTGAGACAGAAACAGTGATGATACCGAAACAGGGTCTCGGTCCAGATATAGTGACTCACCAGGAAACAGTCCCATCCTAGATACAGGGTAAAACAAGAAAAATATCCGAGTCAGAAACTGGGATGAACCGAAATAGGGTCTCGGTCCAGATATAGTGACTCAACAGGAAACTGTCCCGTCACAGATACAGTGGTCCACAAGAAAAATATCCGAGTCAGAAACAGGGATGAACCGAAACAGAGTCCCGGTCCAGATATAGTGATTCAACTGTAAACAGTCCCATCCCAGATACATTAAATACCAAGAAACATATCCGAGTCAGAAACAGGGATGATCCGAAACAGGGTCCCGGTCCAGATATGATGACTCAACAGGAAACTGTCCCGTCACAGATACAGTGGTACACAAGAAAAATATCCGAGTCAGAAACAGGGATGAGCTGGAACAGGGTCCTGGTCTAGATATAGTGACTCAGCAGGAAACAGTCCCATGCCAGATACAGGGAAAAAGAAGAAAAATATCCGAGACAGAAACAGGGATGATACCGAAACAGGGTCTCGGTCCAGATATAGTGACTCACCAGGAAACAGTCTCATCTCAGATACAAGAAAAATATCTGAGTCAGAAACAGGGATGATCCGAAATAGGGTCCCCGTCCAGATATAGTGACTCAACAGGAAACTGTCCCGTCACAGATACAGTGGTACACAAGAAAAGTATCCGAGTCAGAAACAGGGATGAACCGAAACAGGGTCTCGGTCTAGATATAGTGACTCACCTGGAAACAGTCCCATCCCAGAAACAGGGATGATCCGAAATACCAAGAAAAATATCCGAGTCAGAAACAGGGATGATCCGAAATAGGGTCCCCGTCCAGAGATAGTGACTCAACAGGAAACTGTCCCGTCACAGATACAGCGGTACACAAGAAAAATATCCGAGTCAGAAACAGGGATGAACCGAAACAGGGTCCCGGTCCAGATATAGTGACTCGGCAGGAAACAGTCTCCTCCCAGATACAGGGAAAAACAAGAAAAATATCCGAGACAGAAACAGGGAAGAGACCGAAACAGGGTCTCGGTCCAGATACAGTGACTCACCAGGAAACAGTCTCATCCCAGATCCAAGAANGGGTCTCGGTCCAGATATAGTGACTCAACAGGAAACTGTCCCGTCAAAGATACAGTGGTCCACAAGAAAAGTATCCGAGTCAGAAAAAGGGATGAACCGAAACAGAGTCCCGGTCCAGATATAGTGATTCAACTGTAAACAGTCCCAACCCAGATACATTAAATACCAAGAAAAATATCCGAGTCAGAAACAGGGATGATCCGAAACAGGGTCCCGGTCCAGATATAGTGACTGACCAGGAAACTGTCTCATCTCAGATACAAGAAAAATATCCGAGTAAGAAACAGGGATGATGCGAAATAGGGTCCCCGTCCAGATATAGTGACTCAACAGGAAACTGTCCCGTCACAGATACAGTGGTACACAAGAAAAATATCCGAGTCAGAAACAGGGATGAACCGAAACAGGGTCCCGGTCCAGATATAGTGACTCAGCAGGAAACAGTCGCATCCCTGATACAGGGAAAAACAAGAAAAATATCCGAGACAGAAACAGGGATGAGACCGAAACAGGGTCTCGGTCCAGATATAGTGACTCACCAGGAAACAGTCTCATCTCAGATACAAGAAAAATATCCGAGTAAGAAACAGGGATGATCCGAAATAGGGTCCCCGTCCAGATATAATGACTCAACAAGAAACTGTCCCGTCACAGATACAGTGGTACACAAGAAAAATATCCGAGTCAGAAACAGGGGATGAACCGAAACAGGGTCCCGGTCCAGATATAGTGACTCACCTGGAAACAGTCCCATCCCAGATACATTAAATAACAAGAAAAATGTTCGAGTCAGAAACAGGGATGAACCGAAAAAGGGTCCCGGTCTAGATATAGTGTCTCAGCAGGAAACATTCCCATGCCAGATACAGGGAAAAAGAAGAAAAATATCCGAGACAGAAACAGGGATGATACTGAAACAGGGTCTCGGTCCTGATATAGTGACTCGACAGGAAACTGTCCCATCACAGATACAGTGGTACACAAGAAAAATATCCAAGTCAGAAACAGGAATGAACCGAAACAGGGTCCCGGTCCAGATATAGTGACTCAACAGGAAACTGTCCCGTCACAGATACAGTGGTACACAAGAAAAGTATCCGAGTCAGAAACAGGGATGAACCGAAACAGGGTCCCGGTCTAGATATAGTGACTCAGCAGGAAACAGTCCCAGCCCAGATACAGGGAAAAACAAGAAAAATATCCGAGACAGAAACAGGGATGAGACCGAAACTGGGTCTCGGTCCAGATATAGTGACTCACAAGGAAACAGTCTCATCTCAGATACAAGAAAAATATCCGAGTCAGAAACAGGGATGATCCGAAATAGGGTCCCCGTCCAGATATAGTGACTCAACAGGAAACTGTCCCGTCACAGATACAGTGGTACACAAGAAAAATATCCGAGTCAGAAACAGGGATTAACCGAAACAGAGTCCCGGTCCAGATATAGTGACTCAACTGTAAACAGTCCGATCCCAGATACATTAAATACCAAGAAAAATATCCGAGTCAGAAACAGGGAAGATCCGAAACAGGGTCCCGGTCCAGATATAGTGACTCAACAGGAAACTGTCCCGTCACAGATACAGTGGTACACAAGAAAAATATCCGAGTCAGAAACAGGGATGAACCGAAACAGGGTCCCGGTCAAGATATAGTGACTCAACAGGAAACTGTCCCGTCACAGATAGAGTGGTCCTGTAGAAAAATATCCGAGTCAGAAACAGGGATGAACCGAAATAGAGTCCCGGTCCAGATATAGTGACTCACCAGGAAACAGTCCCATCCCAGATACAGGGAAAAAGAAGAAAAATATCCGAGTCAGAAACAGGGATGCACCGAAACAGGGTCCCGTTCCAGATATAGTCACTCAACAGGAAACTGTCTCGTCACAGATACGGTGGTACACAAGAAAAATATCCGAGTCAGAAACAGGGATGAACCGAAACAGGGTCCCGGTCTACATATAGTGACTCACCTGGAAACAGTCACATCCCAGATACATTAAATAACAAGAAAAATATCCGAGTCAGAAACAGGGATGAACCGAAACAGGGTCCCGGTCCAGATATAGTGAATCAGCAGGAGACAGTCTAATCCTAGATCCAAGAAAAATATCCGACTCAGAAACAGGGATGATCCGAAACAGGGTCCCGGTCCAGATATAGTGACTCAACTGTAAACAGTCCCATCCCAGATACATTAAATACCATGAAAAATATCCGAGTCAGAAACAGGGATGAACCGAAACAGGGTCCCGGTCCAGATATAGTGACTCACCAGGAAACAGTCCCATCCCAGATACAGGGAAAAAATAGAAAAATATCCAAGTCAGAAACAGGGATAAATCAAAACAGGGTCCCGGTCCAGATATAGTGACTCAACAGGAAACTATCCCGTCACAGATACAGAGGTACACAAGAAAAATATCCGAGTCAGAAACAGGGATGAACCGAAACAGAGTCCCGGTCCAGATATAGTGACTCAACTGTAGACAATCCCATCCCAGATACATTAAATTCCATGAAAAATATCCGGGACAGAAACAGGGATGATCCGAAACAGGGTCCCGGTCCAGATATAGTGACTCAACAAGAAACTGTCCCGTCACAGATGCAGTGGTCCACCAGAAAAATTTCCGAGTCAGAAACAGGGATGAACCGAAACAGAGTCCCGGTCCAGATATAGTGACACAAATGTAAACAGTCCCATCCCAGATACATTAAATACCAAGAAAAATATCCGAGTCAGAAACAGGGATGATCCGAAACAGGGTCACGGTCCAGATATAAAGACTCAACAGGAAACTGTCCCGTCACAGATACAGTGGTACACAAGAAAAATATCCGAGTCAGAAACAGGGATGAACCGAAACAGGGTCCCGGTCCAGATATATTGACTCACTTGGAAACAGTCCCATCCCAGATACATTAAATAACAAGAAAAATGTCACCCGGTCCATATATAGTGACTCAACAGGAAACTGTCCTGTCACAGATACAGTGGTACACAAGAAAAATATCCGAGTCAGAAACAGGGATGAACCGAAAAAGGGTCCGGGTCCAGATATAGTGACTCAACAGGAAACTGTCCCGTCACAGATACAGTGGTACACAAGAAAAATATCCGAGTCAGAAACAGGGATGAACCGAAACAGGGTCCCGGTCCAGATATAGTGACTCACCTGGAAACAGTCTCATCCCAGATACATTAAATACCGAGAAAAATATCCGAGTCAGAAACAGGGATGAACCGAAAAAGGGTCCCGGTCCAGATATTGTGACTCAACAGGAAACTGTCCCGTCACAAATACAGTGGTACACAAGAAAAATATCCGAGTCAGAAACAGGGATGAACCGAAACAGGGTCCCGGTCCAGATATAGTGACTCAACTGGAAACAGTCCCATCCCAGATACATTAAATACCAAGAAAAATAACCTAGTCAGAAACAGGAATGAACCGAAACAGGGTCCCGGTCCAGATATAGTGACTCAACATGAAACAGTCCCGTCACAGATACAGTGGTCCACAAGAAAAATATCCGAGGGATGAACCGAAACAGGGTCCCGGTCCAGATATAGTGACTCAACGGGAAACAGTCTCATCCTAGATACAGGAAAAAACAAGAAAAATAACCGAGTCAGAAACAAGAATGAACCGAAACAGGGTCCCGGACCAGATATAGTGAATCAATAGGAAACAGTGCCGTCACAGAAACAGTGGTACACAAGAAAAATATCCGAGTCAGAAACAGGGATGAACCGAAACAGGGTCCCGGTCCAGATATAGTGACTCAACAGGAAACAGTCCCGTCACAGATACAGTGGTCCACAAGAAAAATATCCGAGTCAGAAACAGGGATGAACCGAAACAGGGGCCTAGTCCAGATATAGTGACTCACCAGCAAACAGTCCCATCCCAGATACAGGGAAAAACAAGAAAAATATCCGAGTCAAAAACAGGGATGAACCGAAACAGGGTCCCGGTCCAGATATAGTGACTCAACAGGAAACTGTCCCGTCACAGATACAGTGGTACACAAGAAAAATATCCGAGTCAGAAACAGGGATGAACCGAAACAGGCACCCGGTCCAGATATAGTGACTCAACAGGAAACTGTCCCGTCACAGATACAGTGGTACACAAGAAAAATATCCGAGTCAGAAACAGGGATGAACCGAAACAGGGTCCCGGTCCAGATATAGTGACTCAACAGGAAACTGTCCCGTCATAGATACAGTTGTACACAAGAAAAATATCCGAGTCAGAAACAGGGATGAACCGAAACAGGGTCCCGGTCCAGATATAGTGACTCAACAGGAAACTGTCCCGTCACAGATACAGTGGTACACAAGAAAAATATCCGAGTCAGAAACAGGGATGAACCGAAACAGGGTCCCGGTCCATATATAGTGACTAACCTGGAAACAGTCTCATCCCAGATGCATTAAATACCAAGAAAAATATCCGAGTCAGAAACAGTGATGAACCGAAACAGGGTCCCGGTCCAGATATAGGGACTCAACAGGAAACAGTCTCGTCACAGATACAGTGGTCCACAAGAAAAATAACCGAGTCAGAAAATGGGATGAACCGAAACAGGGTCCTGGTCCAGATATAGTGACTCACCAGCAAACAGTCCCATCCCAGATACACAGATACAGTGGTACACAAGAAAAATATCCGAGTCAGAAACAGGGACAAACCGAAACAGGGTCCCGGTTCAGTTATAGTGACTCAGCAGGAAACAGTCTCATCCCAGATACAGGGAAAAACAAGAAAAATATCCGAGACAGAAACAGGGATGAGACCGAAACAGGGTCTCGGTCCAGATATAATGACTCACCAAGAAACAATCTCATCCCTGATACAGGAAAAAACAAGAAAAACAACCGAGTAAGAAACAGGAATGAACCGAAACAGGGTCCCGAGCCAGATATAGTGCCTCAACAGGAAACTGTCCCGTCACAGATACAGTGGTCCACTAGAAAAATATCCGAGTCAGAAACAGGGATGAACCGAAACAGGGTCCCGGTCCAGATATAGTGACTCAACAGGAAACTGTCCCGTCACAGATACAGTAGTACACCAGAAAAATATCCGAGACAGAAACAGGGATGAACCGAAATAGGTTCCCGGTCCAGATATAGTGACTAACCTGGAAACAGTCTCATCCCAGATACATTAAATAACAAGAAAAATATCCGAGTCAGAAACAGGGATGAACCGAAACAGGGTCCCGGTCCAGATATAGTGACTCAGCAGGAAACAGTCCCATCCCAGATACGGGGAAAAACAAGAAAAATATCCGAGACAGAAACAGGGATGAGACCGAAACAGGGTCTAAGTCCAGATATAGTGACTCACCAGGAAATAGTCTCATCCCAGATACAAGAAAAATATCCTAGTCAGAAATAGGGATGAACTGAAACAGGGTCCCGGTCCAGATAGAGTGACTCACCCGGAAACAGTCCCATCCCAGATACAGGAAATACCAAGAAAAATATCCGAGTCAGAAACAGGAATGAACCGAAACAGGGTCCCGGTCCAGATATAGTGACTCAACAGGAAACTGTCCCGTCACAGATATAGTCGTACACAGAAAAATATCCGCGTCAGAAACAGGGATGAACCGAAACAGGGTCCCGGTTCAGATATAGTGACTCACCTCGAAACAATCCCATCCCAGATACATTAAATAACAAGAAAAATATCCGAGTTAGAAATAGGGATGAACCGAAACTGGGTCCTAGTCCAGATATAGTGACTCAGCAGAAAACAGTCCCATCCCAGATAAAGGGAAAAACAAGAAAAATATCCGAGACAGAAACAGGGATGAGACCGAAACAGGGTCTCGGTCTAGATATAGTGACTCACCAAGAAACTGTCCCGTCACATATACAGTGGTCCACAAGAAAAATATCCGAGTCAGAAACAGGGATGAACCGAAACAGGGTCCCGGTCCAGATATAGTGACTCAGCAGGAAATAGTCCCATCCCAGATACAGGTAAAAAAAATAAAAATATCTGAGACAGAAACAGGGATGAGACCGAAACAGGATCTCGGTCCAGATATAATGACTCACCAGGAAACAGTCTCATCCCAGATACAGGAAAAAACAAGAAAAATAACCGAGTCAGAAACAGGAATGAACCGAAACAGGGTCCCGGTCCAGATATAGTGACTCAAATGGAAACTGTCCCGTCACAGATACAGTGGTCCACAAGAAAAATATCCGAGCCAGAAACAAGGGAACCGAAATAGAGTCCCGGTCCAGATATAGTGACTCACCAGGAAAAAAAAATATCCGAGTTAGAAATAGGGATGAACCGAAACAGGGTCCCAATCCAGATATAGTGACTCAGCAGGAAACAGTCCCATCCCAGATACAGGGAAAAACAAGAAAAATATCCGAGATAGAAACAGGGATGAGACCGAAACAGGGTCTCGGTCCAGATATAATGACTCACCAGGAAACAGTCTCATCCCAGATACAGGAAAAAACAAGAAAAATAACCGAGTCAGAAACAGGAATGAACCGAAACAGGGTCCCGGTCCAGATATAGTGACTCAGCAGGAAATAGTCCCATCCCAGATACAGGTAAAAAAAATAAAAATATCCGAGACAGAAAGAGGGATGAGACCGAAACAGGATCTCGGTCCAGATATAATGACTCACCAGGAAACAGTCTCATCCCAGATACAGGAAAAAACAAGAAAAATAACCGAGTCAGAAACAGGAATGAACCGAAACAGGGTCATGGTCCAGATATAGTGACTCAATTGGAAATTGTCCCGTCACAGATAAAATTGGAAACTGTCCCGTCACAGATACAGTGGACCACAAGAAAAATTTCCGAGTCAGAAACAGGGATAAACCGAAATAGAGTCCCGGTCCAGATATAGTGACTCACCAGGAAACAGTCCCATCCCAGATACAGGGAAAAACAAGAAAAATATCCGAGTCAGAAACAGGGATGAACCGAAACAGGGTCCCGGTCCAGATATAGTGACTCAACAGGAAACTGTCCCGTCACAGATACAGTGGTACACAAGAAAAATATCCGAGTCAGAAACAGGGATGAACCGAAACAGGGTCCCGGTCCAGATATAGTGACTCAGCAGGAAACAGTCCGTCACAGATACAGTGGTCCACAAGAAAAATATCCGAGACAGAAACAGGGATGAACCGAAACAGGGTCCCGGTCCAGATATAGTGACTCAACAGGAAATTGTCCCGTCACAGATACTGTAGTACACAAGAAAAATATCCGAGTCAGAAACAGGGATGAACCGAAATAGGGTCCCGGTCCAGATATAGTGACTAACCTGGAAACAGTCTCATCCCAGATACATTAAATAACAAGAAAAATATCCGAGTCAGAAACAGGGATGAACCGAAACAGGGTCCCGGTCCAGATATAGTGACTCAGCAGGAAACAGTCCCATCCCAGATACAGGGAAAAACAAGAAAAATATCCGAGACAGAAACAGGGATGAGACCGAAACAGGGTCTCGGTCCAGATATAGTGACTCACCAGGAAACAGTCTCATCCCAGATACAGGAAAAAACAAGAAAAATAACCGAGTCAGAAACAGGAATGAACCGAAACAGGGTCCCGGTCCAGATATAGTGACTCACTAGGAAACAGTCCCATCCCAGATAAAGGGAAAAACAAGAAAAATATCCGAGATAGAAACAGGGATGAGACCGAAACAGGGTCTCGGTCCAGATATAATGACTCACCAGGAAACAGTCTCATCCCAGATACAGGAAAAAACAAGAAAAATAACCGAGTCAGAAACAGGAATGAACCGAAACAGGGTCCCGGTCCAGATATAGTGACTCACTAGGAAACAGTCCCATCCCAGATAAAGGGAAAAACAAGAAAAATATCCGAGATAGAAACAGGGATGAGACCGAAACAGGGTCTCGGTCCAGATATAATGACTCACCAGGAAACAGTCTCATCCCAGATACAGGAAAAAACAAGAAAAATAACCGAGTCAGAAACAGGAATGAACCGAAACAGGGTCCCGGTCCAGATATAGTGACTCACTAGGAAACAGTCCCATCCCAGATAAAGGGAAAAACAAGAAAAATATCCGAGATAGAAACAGGGATGAGACCGAAACAGGGTCTCGGTCCAGATATAATGACTCACCAGGAAACAGTCTCATCCCAGATACAGGAAAAAACAAGAAAAATATCCGAGTCAGAAACAGGAATGAACCGAAACAGGGTCCCGGTCCAGATATAGTGACTCAACAGGAAACTGTCCCGTCACAGATACAGTGGTACACAAGAAAAATATCCGAGTCAGAAACAGGTATGAACCGAAACAGGGTCCCGGTCCAGATATAGTGACTCACCTGGAAACAGTCCCATCCCAGATACAGGAAAAAACAAGAAAAATATCCGAGTCAGAAACAGGAATGAACCGAAACAGGGTCCCAGTCCAGATATAGTGACTCAACAGGAAACTGTCCCGTCACAGATACAGTGGTACACAAGAAAAATATCCGAGTCAGAAATAGGTATGAACCGAAACAGGGTCCCGATCCAGATATAGTGACTCACCTGGAAACAGTCCCATCCCAGATACAGGAAATAACAAGAAAAATGTCCTAGTCAGAAACAGGAATGAACCGAAACAGGGTCCTGGTCCAGATATAGTGACTCACCAAGAAACTGTCCCGTCACAGATACAGTGGTCCACAATAAAAATATCCGAGTCAGAAACAGGGATGAACAGAAACAGGGTCCCGGTCCAGATATAGTGACTCAGCAGGAAACAGTCCCATCCCAGATATAGGTAAAACAAGAAAAATATCCGAGACAGAAACAGGGATGAGACCGAAACAGGGTCTCGGTCCAGATATAATGACTCATCAGGAAACAGTCTCATCCCAGATACAGGAAAAAACAAGAAAAATAACCGAGTCAGAAACAGGAATGAACCGAAACAGGGTCCCGGTCCAGATATAGTGACTCACTAGGAAACAGTCCCATCCCAGATAAAGGGAAAAACAAGAAAAATATCCGAGATAGAAACAGGGATGAGACCGAAACAGGGTCTCGGTCCAGATATAATGACTCACCAGGAAACAGTCTCATCCCAGATACAGGAAAAAACAAGAAAAATATCCGAGTCAGAAACAGGAATGAACCGAAACAGGGTCCCGGTCCAGATATAGTGACTCAACAGGAAACTGTCCCGTCACAGATACAGTGGTACACAAGAAAAATATCCGAGTCAGAAATAGGTATGAACCGAAACAGGGTCCCGATCCAGATATAGTGACTCACCTGGAAACAGTCCCATCCCAGATACAGGAAATAACAAGAAAAATGTCCTAGTCAGAAACAGGAATGAACCGAAACAGGGTCCTGGTCCAGATATAGTGACTCACCAAGAAACTGTCCCGTCACAGATACAGTGGTCCACAATAAAAATATCCGAGTCAGAAACAGGGATGAACAGAAACAGGGTCCCGGTCCAGATAGAGCGACTCAGCAGGAAACAGTCCCATCCCAGATATAGGTAAAACAAGAAAAATATCGGAGACAGAAACAGGGATGAGACCGAAAAAGGGTCTCGGACCAGATATAACGACTCATCAGGAAACAGTCTCATCCCAGATACAGGAAAAAACAAGAAAAATAACCGAGTCAGACACAGGAATGAACCGAAACAGGGTCCCGGTCCAGATATAGTGACTCACTCGGAAACAGTCCCATCCCAGATAAAGGTAAAAACAAGAAAAATATCTGAGATAGAAACAGGGATGAGACCGAAACAGGGTCTCGGTCCAGATATAATGACTCACCAGGAAACAGTCTCATCCCAAATACAGGAAAAAACAAGAAAGATATCCGAGTCGGAAACAGGAATGAACCGAAACAGGGTCCCGGTCCAGATATAGTGACTCAACAGGAAACTGTCCCGTCACAGATACAGTGGTACACAAGAAAAATATCCGAGTCAGAAATAGGTATGAACCGAAACAGGGTCCCGATCCAGATATAGTGTCTCACCTGGAAACAGTCCCATCCGAGATACAGGAAAAAACAAGAAAAATATCCGAGTCAGAAACAGGAATGAACCGAAACAGGGTCCTGGTCCAGATATAGTGACTCACCAAGAAACTGTCTCGTCACATATACAGTGGTCCACAATAAAAATATCCGAGTCAGAAACAGGGATGAACAGAAACAGGGTCCCGGTCCAGATATAGTGACTCAGCAGGAAACAGTCCCATCCCAGATATAGGTAAAACAAGAAAAATATCCGAGACAGAAACAGGGATGAGACCGAAACAGGGTCTCGGTCCAGATATAATGACTCAACAGGAAACAGTCCCATCCCAGATACAGGAAAAAACAAGAAAAATAACCGAGTCAGAAACAGGAATGTACCGAAACAGGGTCCCGGTCCAGATATAGTGACTCACTAGGAAACAGTCCCATCCCAGATAAAGGGAAAAACAAGAAATATATCCGGGTCAGAAACAGGGATGAACCGAAACAGGGTCCCGGTCCAGATATAGTGACTCAACAGGAAACTGTCCCGTCACAGATACAGTGGTACACAAGAAAAATATCCAAGTCAGAAAGAGGTATGATCCGAAACAGGGTCCCGGTCCAGATATAGTGACTCACCTGGAAACAGTCCCATCCCAGATACATGAAATAACAAGAAAAATGTCCTATTCAGAAACAGGAATAAACCGAAACAGGGTCCTGGTCCAGATATAGTGACTCACCAAGAAACTAACAAGAACAATATCCGAGTCAGAAACAGGAATGAACCGAAAGAGGGCCTCGGTCCAGATAAAGTAACTCACCAGGAAACAGTCCCATCCCAGATACAGGGAAAAACAAGAAAAATATCCGAGTCAGAAACAGGGATGAACCGAAACATGGTCCCGGTCTAGATATAGTGACTCAACAGGAAACTGTCCCGTCACAGATACAGTGGTACACAAGAAAAATATCCGAGTCAGAAACAGGTATGAACCGAAACAGGGTCCCGGTCCAGATATAGTGACTCACCTGGAAACAGTCCCATCCCAGATACAGGAAAAAAAAGAAAAATATCCGAGTTAGAAATAGGAATGAACCGAAACAAGGTCCCAGTCCAGTTATAGTGACTCAACAGGAAACTCTCCCGTCACAAAAATATCCGAGTCAGAAATAGGTATGAACCGAAACAGGGTCCCGAACCAGATATAGTGACTCACTTGGAAACAGTCCCATCCCAGATACAGGAAATAACAAGAAAAATGTCCTAGTCAGAAACAGGAATGAACCGAAACAGGGTCCTGGTCCAGATATAGTGACTCACCAAGAAACTGTCCCGTCACAGATACAGTCGTCCACAATAAAAATATCCGAGTCAGAAACAGGTATGAACCGAAATAGGGTCCCAGTCCAGATATAGTGACTCACCTGGAAACAGTCCCATCCCAGATAAAGGAACAAACAAGAAAAATATCCGAGTCAGAAACAGAAATGCACCGAAACAGGGTCCCAGTCCAGATATAGTGACTCAACAGGAAACTGTCCCGTCACAGATACAGTGGTACACAAGAAAAATATCCGAGTCAGAAACAGGGATGAACCGAAACAGGGTCCTGGTCCAGATATAGTGACTCACCAAGAAACTATCCCGTCACAGATACAGTGGTCCACAATAAAAATATCCGAGTCAGAAACAGGGATGAACAGAAATAGGGTCCCGGTCCAGATATAGTGACTCAGAAGAAACAGTCTCATCCCAGATATAGGTAAAACAAGAAAAATATCCGAGATAGAAACAGGGATGAGACCGAAACAGGGTCTCGGTCCAGTTATAATGACTCATCAGGAAACAGTCTCATCCCAGATACAGGAAAAAACAAGAAAAATAACCGAGTCAGAAACATGAATGAACCGAAACAGGGTCCCGGTCCAGATATAGTGACTCACTAGGAATCAATCCCATCCCAAATAAAGGGAAAAACAAGAAAAATATCCGAGATAGAAAATAGGTATGAACCGAAACAGGGTCCCGATCCAGATATAGTGACTCTCCTGGAAACAGTCTCATCCCAGATACAGGAAATAACAAGAAAAATGTCCTAGTCAGAAACAGGAATGAACCGAAAAACGGTCCTGGTCCAGATATAGTGACTCACCAAGAAACTGTCCCGTCACAGATACAGTGGTCCACAATAAAAATATCCGAGTCAGAAACAGGGATGAACAGAAACAGGGTCCCGGTCCAGATATAGTGACTCAGCAGGAAACAGTCCCATCCCAGATATAGGTAAAACAAGAAAAATATCCGAGACAGAAACAGGGATGAGACCGAAACAGGGTCTCGGTCCAGATATAATGACTCATCAGGAAACAGTCTCATCCCAGATACAGGAAAAAAAAGAAAAATAACCGAGTCAGAAACAGGAATGAACCGAAACAGGGTCTCGGTCCAAATATAGTGACTCACTAGGAAACTGTCCCATCCCAGATAAAGGGAAAAACCAGAAAAATATCCGGGTCAGACCAGATACAGGAAAAAACAAGAAAAATATCCTAGTGAGAAACAGGAATGAACCGAAACATGGTCCCGGTCCAGATATAGTGACTCAACAGGAAACTGTCCCGTCACAGATACAGTGGTACACAAGAAAAATATCCGAGTCAGAAACAGGTATGAACCGAAACAGGGTCCCGGTCCAGATATAGTGACTCACCTGGAAACAGTCCCATCCCAAATACAGGAAATAACAAGAAAAATATCCGAGTCAGAAACAGGAATAAACCGAAAGAGCGTCTCGGTCCAGATTATCATTGAGTGGTCCTTTGTCAGGGTAGGGTGATACAAGGAAAAATAAGAAAAATATCCGAGTCAGAAACAGGGATGAACCGAAACCTGGTCCTGGTCCAGATATAGTGACTCAACAGGAAACTGTCCCGTCACAGATACAGTGGTACACAAGAAAAATATCCGAGTCAGAAACAGGTATGAACCGAAACAGGGTCCCGGTCCAGATATAGTGACTCACCTGGAAACAGTCCCATCCCAGATACAGGAAAAAACAAGAAAAATATCCGAGTCAGAAACAGGGATGAACCGAAACATGGTCCCGGTCCAGATATAGTGACTCAACAGGAAACAGTCCCATCCCAGATATAGGTAAAACAAGAAAATATCCGAGACAGAAACAGGGATGAGACCGAAACAGGGTCTCAGTCAGAAATAGGTATGAACCGAAACAAGGTCCCGATCCAGATATAGCGACTCACCTGGAAACAGTCACATCCCAGATACAGGAAATAACAAGAAAAATGTCCTAGTCAGAAACAGGAATGAACCGAAACAGGGTCCTGGTCCAGATATAGTGACTCACCAAGAAAATGTCCCGTCACAAATACAGTGGTCCACAATAAAAATATCCGAGTCAGAAACAGGGATGAATGTCCCGTCACAGATACAGTGGTACAGAAGAAAAATATCCGAGTCAAAAATAGGTATGATCCGAAACAGGGTCCCGGTCCAGATATAGTGACTCAGCAGGAAACAGTCCCATCCCAGATATAGGTAAAACAAGAAAAACATCCGAGACAGAAACAGGGATGAGACCGAAACAGGGTCTCGGTCCAGATATAATGACTCATCAAGAAACAGTCTCATCCCAGATACAGGAAAAAACAAGAAAAATAACCGAGTCAGAAACAGGAATGAACCGAAACAGGGTCCCGGTCCAGATATAGTGACTCACTAGGAAACAGTCCCATCCCAGATAAAGGGAAAAACAAGAAAAATATCCGAGATAGAAACAGGGATGAGACCGAAACAGGGTCTCGGTCCAGATATAATGACTCACCAGGAAACAGTCTCATCCCAGATACAGGAAAAAACAAGAAAAATATCCGAGTCAGAAACAGGAATGAACCGAAACAGGGTCCCGGTCCAGATATAGTGACTCAACAGGAAACTGTCCCGTCACAGATACAGTGGTACACAAGAAAAATATCCGAGTCAGAAATAGGTATGATCCGAAACAGGGTCCCGGTCCAGATATAGTGACTGACCAGGAAACAGTACCATCCCAGATACAGGAAATAACAAGAAAAATAACCGAGTCAGAAACAGGAATGAACCGAAACAGGGTCCCGGTCCAGATATAGTGACTCACTAGGAAACAGTCCCATCCCAGATAAAGGGAAAAACAAGAAAAATATCCGAGATAGAAACAGGGATGAGACCGAAACAGGGTCTCGGTCCAGATATAATGACTCACCAGGAAACAGTCTCATCCCAGATACAGGAAAAAACAAGAAAAATATCCGAGTCAGAAACAGGAATGAACCGAAACAGGGTCCCGGTCCAGATATAGTGACTCAACAGGAAACTGTCCCGTCACAGATACAGTGGTACACAAGAAAAATATCCGAGTCAGAAACAGGTATGAACCGAAACAGGGTCCCGGTCCAGATATAGTGACTCACCTGGAAACAGTCCCATCCCAGATACAGGAAAAAACAAGAAAAATATCCGAGTCAGAAACAGGAATGAACCGAAACAGGGTCCCAGTCCAGATATAGTGACTCAACAGGAAACTGTCCCGTCACAGATACAGTGGTACACAAGAAAAATATCCGAGTCAGAAACAGGTATGAACCGAAACAGGGTCCCGGTCCAGATATAGTGACTCACCTGGAAACAGTCCCATCCCAGATACAGGAAAAAACAAGAAAAATATCCGAGTCAGAAACAGGAATGAACCGAAACAGGGTCCCAGTCCAGATATAGTGACTCAACAGGAAACTGTCCCGTCACAGATACAGTGGTACACAAGAAAAATATCCGAGTCAGAAATAGGTATGAACCGAAACAGGGTCCCGATCCAGATATAGTGACTCACCTGGAAACAGTCCCATCCCAGATACAGGAAATAACAAGAAAAATGTCCTAGTCAGAAACAGGAATGAACCGAAACAGGGTCCTGGTCCAGATATAGTGACTCACCAAGAAACTGTCCCGTCACAGTTACGTTGGTCCACAATAAAAATATCCGAGTCAGAAACAGGGATGAACAGAAACAGGGTCCCGGTCCAGATATAGTGACTCAGCAGGAAACAGTCCCATCCCAGATATAGGTAAAACAAGAAAAATATCCGAGACAGAAACAGGGATGAGACCGAAACAGGGTCTCGGTCCAGATATAATGACTCATCAGGAAACAGTCTCATCCCAGATACAGGAAAAAACAAGAAAAATAACCGAGTCAGAAACAGGAATGAACCGAAACAGGGTCCCAGTCCAGATATAGTGACTCAACAGGAAACTGTCCCGTCACAGATACAGTGGTACACAAGGAAAATATCCGAGTCAGAAATAGGTATGAACCGAAACAAGGTCCCGATCCAGATATAATGACTCACTAGGAAACAGTCTCATCCCAAATACAGGAAAAAACAAGAAAAATATCCGTGTCAGAAACAGGAATGAACCGAAACATTGTCCTGGTCCAGATATAGTGACTCAACAGGAAGCTGTCCCGTCACAGATATAGTGGTACACAAGAAAAATATCCG
Organism: Cercis canadensis; assembly: GCA_003255065.1. Lineage (NCBI taxonomy): Eukaryota > Viridiplantae > Streptophyta > Magnoliopsida > Fabales > Fabaceae > Cercis > Cercis canadensis. The sequence continues at coordinate 117,078 of QAOA01001462.1, forward strand.
AGTCAGAAACAGTTATGAACCGAAACAGGGTCCCGGTCCAGATATAGTGACTCACCTGGAAACAGTCCCATCCCAGATACAGGAAATAACAAGAAAAATATCCGAGTCAGAAACAGGAATGAACCGAAACAGGGTCCCAGTCCAGATATAGTGACTCAACAGGAAACTGTCCCGTCACAGATACAGTGGTACACAAGAAAAATATCCGAGTCAAAAATATGTATGAACCGAAACAGGGTCCCGATCCAGATATAGTGACTCACCTGGAAACAGTCCCATCCCAGATACAGGAAATAACAAGAAAAATGTCCTAGTCAGAGACAGGAATGAACCGAAACAGGGTCCTGGTCCAGATATAGTGACTCACCAAGAAACTGTCCCGTCACAGTTACATTGGTCCACAATAAAAATATCCGAGTCAGAAACAGGGATGAACAGAAACAGGGTCCCGATCCAGATATAGTGACTCAGCAGGAAACAGTCCCATCCCAGATATAGGTAAAACAAGAAAAATATCCGAGACTGAAACAGGGATGAGACCGAAACAGGGTCTCGGTCCAGATATAATGACTCATCAGGAAACAGTCTCATCCCAGATACAGGAAAAAACAAGAAAAATAACCGAGTCAGAAACAGGAATGAACCGAAACAGGGTCCCGGTCCAGATATAGTGACTCACTAGGAAACAGTCCCATCCCAGATAAAGGGAAAAACAAGAAAAATATCCGAGATAGAAACAGGGATGAGACTGAAACATGGCCTCGGTCCAGATATAATGACTCACTAGGAAACAGTCTCATCCCAAATACAGGAAAAAACAAGAAAAATATCCGAGTCCGAAACAGGAATGAACCGAAACAGGGTCCCGGTCCAGATATAGTGACTCAACAGGAAACTGTCCCCTCACAGATACAGTGGTACACAAGAAAAATATCCGAGTCAGAAATAGGTATGAACCGAAAAAAGGTCCCGATCCAGATATAATGACTCACTAGGAAACAGTCTCATCCAATGACTCAACAGGAAACTGTCCCGTCACAGATACAGTGGTACACAAAAAAATATCCGAGTCAGAAACAGGGATGAGACCGAAACAGGGTCTCGGTCTAGGTATAATGACTCATCAGGAAACAGTCTCACCCCAGATACAGGAAAAAAAAAAGAAAAATAACCGAGTCAGAAACAGGAATGAACCGAAACAGGGTCCCGGTCCAGATATAGTGACTCACCAGGAAACAGTCCCATCCCAGATAAAGGGAAAAACAAGAAAAATATCCGAGATAGAAACAGGGATGAGACCGAAACAGGGTCTCGGTCCAGATATAATGACTCACCAGGAAACAGTCTCATCCCAGATACAGTAAAACAAAAGAAAAATATCCGAGTCAGAAAAAGGGATGAACTGAAACAGGGTCCCGGTCCAGATATAGTGACTCACCTGGAAATAGTCCTATCCCAGATACAGGAAATAAAAAGAAAAATATCCGAGTCAGAAACAGGAATGAACCGAAAGGTGGTCCTAGTCAAGATATAGTGACTCACCAGGAAACAGTCCCATCCCAGATACAAGGAAAAACAAGAAAAATATCCGAGTAAGAAACAGGGATGAACCGAAACAGGGTCCCGGTCCAGATATAGTGACTCAACAGGAAACTGTCCCGTCACAGATACAGTGGTACACAAGAAAAATATCCGAGTCAGAAACAGGTATGAACCGAAACAGGGTCCCGGTCCAGATATAGTGACTCACCTGGAAACAGTCCCATCCCAGATACAGGAAAAAACAAGAAAAATATCCGAGTCAGAAATAGGTATGATCCGAAATAGGGTCCCGGTCCAGATATAGTGACTCACCTGGAAACAGTCCCATCCCAGATACAGGAAATAAGAAGAAAAATATCCGAGTCAGAAACAGGAATGAACCGAAAGAGGGTCTCGGTCCAGTTATAGTAACTCACCAGGAAACAGTCCCATCCCAGATAAAGGGAAAAACAACAAAAAATATCCGAGATACAAACAGGGATGAGACCGAAACAGGGACTCGGTCCAGATTTAATGACTCACCAGGAAACAGTCTCATCCCAGATACAGGAAAAGACAAGAAAAATATCCGAGTCAGAAACAGGAATGAACCGAAACAGGGTCCCGGTCCAGATATAGTGACTCAACAGGAAACTGTCCCGTCACAGATACAGTGGTACACAAGAAAAATATCCGAGTCAGAAACAGGTATGAACCGAAACAGGGTCCCGGTCCAGATATAGTGACGCACTTGGAAACAGTCCCATCCCAGATACAGGAAAAAACAAGAATAATAACCGAGTCATACACAGGAATGAACCGAAACAGGGTCCCGGTCCAGATATAGTGACTCACTAGGAAACAGTCCCTTCCCAGATAAAGGGAAAAACAAGAAAAATATCCGAGATAGAAACAGGGATGAGACCGAAAGAGGGTCTCGGTCCAGATATAATGACTCACCAGGAAACAGTCTCATCCCAGATACAGGAAAAAACAAGAAAACTATCCGAGTCAGAAACAGGAATGAACCGAAACAGGGTCCCGGTCCAGATATAGTGACTCAACAGGAAACTGTCCCGTCACAGATACAGTGGTACACAAGAAAAATATCCGAGTCAGAAACAGGTATGAACCGAAACAGGGTCCCGGTCCAGATATAGTGACTCACCTGGAAACAGTCCCATCCCAGATACAGGAAAAAACAAGAAAAATATCCGAGTCAGAAACAGGAATGAACCGAAACAGGGTCCCGGTCCAGATATAGTGACTCAACAGGAAACTGTCCCGTCACAGATACAGTGGTACACAAGAAAAATATCCGAGTCAGAAATAGGTATGAACCGAAACAGGGTCCCGATCCAGATATAGTGACTCACCTGGAAACAGTCCCATCCCAGATACAGGAAGTAACAAGAAAAATGTCCTAGTCAGAAACAGGAATGAACCGAAACAGGGTCCTGGTCCAGATATTGTGACTCACCGAGAAACTGTCCCGTCACAGATACAGTGGTCCACAAGAAAAATATCCGAGTCGGAAACAGGGATGAACAGAAACAGGGTTCCGGTCCAGATATAGTGACTCAGCAGGAAACAGTCCCATCCCAGATAAAAATATCCGAGTCAGAAACAGGAATGAACCGAAAAAGGGTCTCGGCCCAGATATAATGACTCACCAGGAAACAGTCCCATCCCAGATACAGGGAAAAACAAGAAAAATATCCGAGTCAGAAACAGGGATGAACAGAAACAGGGTCCCGGTCCAGATAGAGTGACTCAGCAGGAAACAGTCCCATCCCAGATATAGGTAAAACAAGAAAAATATCGGAGACAGAAACAGGGATGAGACTGAAAAAGGGTCTCGGTCCAGATATAATGACTCATCAGGAAACAGTCTCATCCCAGATACAGGAAAAAACAAGAAAAATAACCGAGTCAGACACAGGAATTAACCGAAACAGGGTCCCGGTCCAGATATAGTGACTCACTAGGAAACAGTCCCATCCCAGATAAAGGGAAAAACAAGAAAAATATCTGAGATAGAAACAGTGATGAGACCGAAACAGGGTCTCGGTCCAGATATAATGACTCACCAGGAAACAGTCTCATCCCAAATACAGGAAAAAACAAGAAAGATATCCGAGTCAGAAACAGGAATGAACCGAAACAGGGTCCCGGTCCAGATATAGTGACTCAACAGGAAACTGTCCCGTCACAGATACAGTGGTACACAAGAAAAATATCCGAGTCAGAAATAGGTATGAACCGAAACAGGCTCCCGATCCAGATATAGTGACTCACCTGGAAACAGTGCCATCCCAGATACATGAAAAAACAAGAAAAATATCCGAGTCAGAAACAGGAATGAACCGAAACAGGGTCCCAGTCCAGATATAGTGACTCAATAGGAAATTGTCCCGTCACAGATACAGTGGTACACAAGAAAAATATCCGAGTCAGAAATAGGTATGAACCGACACAGGGTCCCGATCCAGATATAGTGACTCACCTGGAAACAGTCTGATCCCAGATACAGGAAAGAACAAGAAAAATGTCCTAGTCAGAAACAAGAATGAACCGAAACAGGGTCCTGGTCCAGATATAGTGACTCACCAAGAAACTGTCTCGTCACAGATACAGTGGTCCACAATAAAAATATCCGAGTCAAAAACAGGGATGAACAGAAACAGGGTCCCGGTCCAGATATAGTGACTCAGCAGGAAACAGTCCTATCCCAGATATAGGTAAAACAAGAAAAATATTCGAGACAGAAACAGGGATGAGACCGAAACAAGGTCTCGGTCCAGATATAATGACTCATCAGGAAACGGTCTCATCCCAGATACAGGAAAAAACAAGAAAAATAACCGAGTCAGAAACAGGAATGAACCGAAACAGGGTCCCGGTCCAGATATAGTGACTCACTAGGAAACAGTCCCATCCCAGATAAAGGGAAAAACAAGAAAAATATCCGAGACAGAAACAGGGATGAGACCGAAACAGGGTCTCGGTCCAGATATAATGACTCATCAGGAAACAGTCTCATCCCAGATACAGGAAAAAACAAGAAAAATAACCGAGTCAGAAACAGGAATGAACCGAAACAGGGTCCCGGTCCAGATATAGTGACTCACTAGGAAACAGTCCCATCCCAGATAAAGGGAAAAACAAGAAAAATATCCGAGATAGAAACAGGGATGAGACCGAAACAGGGTCTCGGTCCAGATATAATGACTCACCAGGAAACAGTCTCATCCCAGATACAGGAAAAAACAAGAAAAATATCCGAGTCAGAAACAGGAATGAACCGAAACAGGGTCCCGGTCCAGATATAGTGACTCAACAGGAAACTGTCCCGTCACAGATACAGTGGTACACAAGAAAAATATCCGAGTCAGAAACAGGTATGAACCGAAACAGGGTCCCGGTCCAGATATAGTGACTCACCTGGAAACAGTCCCATCCCAGATACAGGAAAAAACAAGAAAAATATCCGAGTCAGAAACAGGAATGAACCGAAACAGGGTCCCAGTCCAGATATAGTGACTCAATAGGAAACTGTCCCGTCACTGATACAGTGGTACACAAGAAAAATATCTGAGTTAGAAATAGGTATGAACCAAAACAGGGTCCCGATCCAGATATAGTGACTCACCTAGAAACAGTCTGATCCCAGATACAGGAAATAACAAGAAAAATGACCTAGTCAGAAACAGGAATGAACCGAAATAGGGTCCTGGTCCAGATATAGTGACTCACCAAGAAACTGTCTCGTCACAGATACAGTGGTCCACAATAAAAATATCCGAGTCAGAAACAGGGATGAACAGAAACAGGGTCCCGGTCCAGATATAGTGACTCAGCAGGAAACAGTCCCATCCCAGATATAGGTAAAACAAGAAAAATATCCGAGACAGAAACAGGGATGAGACCGAAACAGGGTCTCGGTCCAGATATAATGACTCATCAGGAAACAGTCTCATCCCAGATACAGGAAAAAACAAGAAAAATAACCGAGTCAGAAACAGGAATGAACCGAAACAGGGTCCCGGTCCAGATATTGTGACCCACTAGGAAACAGTCCCATCCCAGATAAAGGGAAAAACAAGAAAAATATCCGGGTCAGAAACAGGGATGAACCGAAACAGGGTCCCGGTCCAGATATAGTGACTCAACAGGAAACTGTCCCGTCACAGATACAGTGGTACACAAGAAAAATATCCGAGTCAGAAATAGGTACGATCCGAAACAGGGTCCCGGTCCAGATATAGTGACTCACCTGGAAACAGTCCCATCCCAGATACATGAAATAACAAGAAAAATGTCCTAGTCAGAAACAGGAATGAACCGAAACAGGGTCCTGGTCCAGATATAGTGACTCACCAAGAAACTGTCCCGTCACAGATACAGTGGTCCACAATAAAAATATCCGAGTCAGAAACAGGGATGAACAGAAACAGGGTCCCGGTCCAGATATAGTGACTCAGCAGGAAACAGTCCCATCCCAAGTATAGGTAAAACAAGAAAAATATCTGAACCGAAACAGGGGATCNTTATATGCTGTCTCTGTGTTTCAGGCATATCTTGAGTTCTGGATGTCCAAAAATTCCGAGTCATACCTTGTTGGAAAGCTGAGAGAAATGTCTACAACTTTCTTTCAGGGCTCCAAAGCTAATTGGGACTTTCAGCAGGTCATATGCAGCCTGGAAGGCAGAGAAGACATGCTGTCGCAGGATCCTGACCTACATGCAGTATTTGGGTCATAACTTGAGTTGTAGATGTCATATTGACCTGAAACTGGTACCATTGGAAAGCTAACAGACAGAGCTTCAATTGATATGAAGACCGGTTCACCATAGTTTATGTGGAAGATGGTCTTATCTTCTGTGCAAGTTAGCTGACGGTTCCAGACACCTTTTGCCACTTAAATGGGCCTAACTTCCTCATGACAAGTCCAAATGGGCCCAAACCAAAGCCCAATTGAAGCTAAGGCCCATGNATATCTGAGACAGAAACAGGGATGAGACCGAAACAGGGTCTCGGTCCAGATATAATTACTCATCAGGAAACAGTCTCATCCCAGATACAGTTAAAAACAAGAAAAATAACCGAGTCAGAAACAGGAATGAACCGAAACAGGGTCCCGGTCCAGATATAGTGACTCACTAGGAAACAGTCCCATCCCAGATAAAGGGAAAAACAAGAAAAATATCCGAGATAGAAACAGGGATGAGACCGAAACAGGGTCTCGATCCAGATATAATAACTCACCAGGAAACATTCTCATCCCAGATACAGGAAAAAACAAGAAAAATATCCGAGTCAGAAACAGGAATAAATCGAAACAGGGTCCCGGTCCAGATATAGTGACTCAACAGGAAACTGTCCCGTCACAGATACAGTGGTACACAAGCAAAATATCCGAGTCAGAAACAGGTATGAACCGAAACAGGGTCCCGGTCCAGATATAGTGACTCACCTGGAAACAGTCCCATCCCAGATACAGGAAAACAAAGAAAAATATCCGAGTCAGAAACAGGAATGAACCGAAACAGGTTCCCAGTTCAGAAATTGTGACTCAACAAAAAACTGTCCCGTCATTGATACAGTGGTACACAAGAAAAATATCCGAGTCAGAAACAGGGTCTCGGTCCAGATATAGTGACTCAGCAGGAAACAGTCCCATCCCAGATATAGGTAAAACAAGAAAAATATCCGAGACAGAAACAGGGATGAGACCGAAACAGGGTCTCGGTCCAGATATAATGACTCATCAGGAAACAGTCTCATCCCAGATACAGGAAAAAACAAGAAAAATAACCGAGTCAGAAACAGGAATGAACCGAAACAGGGTCCCGGTCCAGATATAGTGACTCACTAGGAAACAGTCCCATCCCAGATAAAGGGAAAAACAAGAAAAATATCCGAGATAGAAACAGGGATGAGACCGAAACAGGGTCTCGGTCCAGATATAATGACTCACCAGGAAACAGTCTCATCCCAGATACAGGAAAAAACAAGAAAAATATCCGAGTCAGAAACAGGAATGAACCGAAACAGGGTCCCGGTCCAGATATAGTGACTCAACAGGAAACTGTCCCGTCACAGATACAGTGGTACACAAGAAAAATATCCGAGTCAGAAACAGGTATGAACCGAAACAGGGTCCCGGTCCAGATATAGTGACTCACCTGGAAACAGTCCCATCCCAGATACAGGAAAAAACAAGAAAAATATCCGAGTCAGAAACAGGAATGAACCGAAACAGGGTCCCAGTCCAGATATAGTGACTCAACAGGAAACTGTCCCGTCACAGATACAGTGGTACACAAGAAAAATATCCGAGTCAGAAATAGGTATGAACCGAAACAGGGTCCCGATCCAGATATAGTGACTCACCTGGAAACAGTCCCATCCCAGATACAGGAAATAACAAGAAAAATGTCCTAGTCAGAAACAGGAATGAACCGAAACAGGGTCCTGGTCCGGATATAGTGACTCACCAAGAAACTGTCCCGTCACAGATATAGTCGTCCACAATAAAAATATCCGAGTCAGAAACAGGTATGAACCGAACCATGGTCCCGGTCCAGATATAGTGACTCACCTGGAAACAATCCCATCCCAGATACAGGAAAAAATAAGAAAAATATCCGAGTCAGAAATAGGAATGAACCGAAACAGGGTCCCAGTCCAGATATAGTGACGCAACAGGAAACTGTCCCGTCACAGATACAGTGGTACACAAGAAAAATATCCGAGTCAGAAATAGGTATGAACCGAAACAGGGTCCCGGTCCAGAGATAGTGACTTACCTGGAAATAGTCCCATCCCAGATACAGGAAATAACAAGAAAAATATCCGAGTCAGAAACAGGAATGAACCGAAAGAGGGTCTCGGTCCAGATATAATGACTCACCAGGAAACAGTCCCATCCCAGATACAGGGAAAAACAAGAAAAATATCCGAGTCAGAAACAGGGATGAACCGAAACAGGGTCCTGGTCCAGATATAGTGACTCACCAAGAAACTATCCCGTCACAGATACAGTGGTCCACAATAAAAATATCCGAGTCAGAAACAGGGATGAACAGAAACAGGGTCCCGGTCCAGATATAGTGACTCAGCAGGAAACAGTCCCATCCCAGATATAGGTAAAACAAGAAAAATATCCGAGATAGAAACAGGGATGAGACCGAAACAGGGTCTCGGTCCAGTTATAATGACTCATCAGGAAACAGTCTCATCCCAGATACAGGAAAAAACAAGAAATATAACCGAGTCAGAAACATGAATGAACCAAAACAGGGTCCCGGTCCAGATATAGTAACTCACTAGGAAACAGTCCCATCCCAGATAAAGGGAAAAACAAGAAAAATATCCAAGATAGAAACAGGGATGAGACCGAAACAGGGTCTCGGTCCAGATAACCCAGATAAAGGGAAAAACAAGAAAAATATCCGAGATAGAAACAGGTATGAGACTGAAACAGGGTCTCGGTCCAGATATAATGACTCACCAGGAAACAGTCTCATCCCAGATACAGGAAAAAACAAGAAAACTATCCGAGTCAGAAACAGGAATGAACCGAAACAGGGTCCCGGTCCAGATATAGTGACTCAACAGGAAACTATCCCATCACAGATACAGTGGTACAGAAGAAAAATATTCGAGTCAGAAATAGGTATGAACCGAAACAGGGTCCCGGTCCAGATATAGTGACTCACCTGGAAACAGTCCCATCCCAGATACAGGAAATAACAAGAAAAATATCCGAGTCAGAAACAGAAATGAACCGAAAGAGGGTCTCGGTCCAGATATAGTGACTCACCAGGAAACAGTCCCATCCCAGATACAGGGAAAAACAAGAAAAATATCCGAGTCAGAAACAGGGATGAACCGAAACAG